>MU224140.1:4467940-4481338 GCA_018584345.1 Thuja plicata
TAGAAGAGATACTAAGGAAAATAGGAATAACAAGAGATACAATTAGATCACCAAGAGATAAAGAAACTCCTAAGGATGATAGAAATGAAGTTTATAATCCTCCTCATAGGAAGAATAATGAGCATGTTGTTATGCCCTGCATCCCCGTCCCTACATTTTGTGTGCAAAATGTTGGGTCCCCCTTTTTTTCACTTTGCTTTTTGCTGTGGCTTTGCCTTGTCTTTCTTTTCTTTTTGCTTTCTTTCTTCGGGGTTTTTCTTCCCCAGTGTGTGTTGTTTTCTTGTTTTGTTTGTTTCTCTCTGGGATCCCAGATCCCAGAGGTTGCCTTTTGGTTGGAAGCTTGATTCCAGACTCTGGGATTCTTTTTGATGATGTTCCTAAGTTTTAGGAACATCCTCGTAAGGAATCCCTAGGCCCGGAGTCTGGAGGTTTTGCCAGACCTAAAATCTCCGGAAGGAGGAGGATCACTTTTTACCGCGGGTATAAATAGACTCGCCTGTCATTTTCACACTTACCGCGATTAAAATCTTCAAGCACTTAGAGTGAAATAGAGCGATTTTCAAGGTGATTAGCAGAGCAGTTACAGAGAAATTTGTGGTAATCAAAGCTTAACACCTTCTACTGTTCTCAGACGTACGCCAGTGCTCCATGGTGGTGATCTCAACGGCTTGACGATTCAAAGTTGTTGCAGAATTCTCCTGGTAACCTTTCCCTTCCTCCGCCTTCTGTGTTTTCAGGTTGGTTTCTCTCCTTCCCTCCTCTTCGCTTTGCTTTCATTTTCTGGTTTCTTTGTGTTTGCCTATCTTGTTTTCGTTTGCTTTGTTTCTCTATTGTTTCTTTGGTCTTCTGGTTTCGCCACTTGCTGGTGGCTTAGCTCTGCCAGAAGGTTGTCTACCTTCTATGCAAATGTAGATAGTCTATAAATAATTTGTAAGTAGCCTGTAGATAACATGTGCATAATGTGAGTGGCTGTATATTCCTATTTCATCTTCGTCTGGTTTTTCCCGCGGGAGTCATCCATGTGTATATTAATGTATATATGTATGTTTCTATAGGTAACCCTTGTATATCTTGCTCCTTTTCATGTATATACCCCTCAGCTCTCTGTATATCCTTTCAGGTGGCTCGACGAGCTGGTCGAGTCGCCCTTGCTACTAGTTTTTTGCCTCCAAGCTTGCTTCGAGGCAGAAAACCACCTGTTTGAAACTCGGCTCTCAGCCGATTTCAAACGGGTGGTTTTCTCTCTCCTCCATCAAGGCTGTCAAAGCCTCATTTATTTCCCATGCGCGTAATTACTTCTGGCCAAGTGGCTTTCCCTTTTCGCGCGTTCGAACAGTTGGCTTCACCGCCAGTGCCATCACATCCATTCAATGCTAGCGCACGTGGCGTCCACGTGGACTTGCTTCCACATTCCTCTTTGCTAACGGTCGTTTCTCCGGGCCGCGGACCTCTTTCCGCTAATTCATCCTATGTCTTTGTAAAATTTGATAAAACTTCCCGGGCCCGGAGATATGATAAAATTCTAAGTTCATGTTTTGCTTTTTGGATACTTATGCGAAAAACTAACTTTTCAGGAAAAGCAAACGGCACGGTGGTAAGAACTCCGGACCCCGGAGTTACTATGTTATTTTGATAAATATGTTCTGACGGTCACTTTGTCTCGTAGGTCCAGACTTCATTTTACAACCATGTCTGAAGCATCCGCATCATCTCCTCCTGGAAGTTCAGAGTTGCCATCCACAACCGAGACCAGGGCAGCGGCAAAGTCAAAGATAGAAAAGGCCCTGGCAAAGATACCCCTCACCATGAAGTATATGCAGGGTGAGGAGATTGTGGGTTCAAAGGTTGAGTCCCAGGTAAAATTGATGACCGACCCCAATGTCGAGACTTGGGCAGAAATGCAGGCCCTAGTAAAGATAATGCATATCCAGCGACAGGCTGGAGACAAAATTGCAACCAACATTGGAGGTTCCAGAATTCTCTGGGCGGCTTGTTTCCCATGCTCCGTGTAGTCTCCGGAGCTTGATCTCACCCTGGCTACCAACTATAACTCTTCCGTCTGAGCCATCATGTTAGCAGCTGCAGAACCTACGGGATTCCCCACTCCACTGGTGTCCCTTGACCCAGTTACTTTCCAAGCAGGCCTGGGTATCCCGCAATTTGATAGGGCCACAGTGGTCACAAGGACTGATGCCTTGAAACAATTCAACCAACTGGAGGATGTCGCCCGGGTGTACATGAACACTCACTGGCTAAAGGTCCCAAAGAGGGATCCAAAAATAATGAAGATAGATATCCCCCACTCCGAATTCAAGGAAAGCATCCAAATGGGGATGATAGCATTGGCCCAGGTATTTGGGCAACCCTCCGCCCAGGAATTCGCAAAGTGGATGTACTATTTCCTCCTGGGCATCTCCACTAAGGGAGAGTTCTTTGACTGGGCGAACATAATTTCCAATCACGTCGACTCCCAGTTCCTGCAGCTGAACGAAAAGAAGAAGTTCTATATGACTTCTTATGTTTTCTAGGTTTTGGCCCAACAGAGGCCCCACTCCAATGGCCTACTTACAGATGGTGTTCTCAGACTTGGCCGGGGACAGAAAGCACCATGGGACCATTTCCCACAGATTCAATGGGAAGCCAGCTTCCCCAGTTATTGCCGGGTAAATGACTCCTTCATTTACTACCATTTGCTCACGCCCACCCAGGATGTCAGATACCGCCTGACTACTGAGGCGATAAAATTGGTTAGTAGTTATGGGCACTACTACATCTAGTTCCAGTAGCACACATACATTAGGGTCGCCGGCTTCTCCGAGAAGCCCTACTTGTTGCCCAAGCATTGCGGGGACAAGATCGTGCTGCTGGAATACTGCCGGCAGATGATGGAACTGCATACCCTCTTGGCCCACAAGAAGGTCCCAAATGTTTCATTCCCAATCTCCTATGGGAACTACACCTGCAATCTAGCCGCCGAAAAGGAGGAAGATAATGAGTTTTAATGTTACAACTTGCAGGAATTTTATCTGGCGCGAAAAATTTTTGATCCGCATGGCAGAATTGCAACGGCACTGCCCCGGGCTGCGGACCCCAACCACGCACACATGGAGGACTTCTGGGAAGATCGCCAGGATGATATGGATGTGTGCAGCTGGCACTATGATAGAATGATGGCTGGGATGATGCAGGAGCTAAAGCTCCAGAGGTTCCCAGTGGGCTTTTCAGACGACGCCCCCACCACAGACCCCCAGTACAAAGAAAAAGGGCTCGATAAATTGCCACTACCGGCAATGAATTGGGCTATCTAGGAGGACCACACAATTGAGGACTTCACTTGGGAGGTGGTCGAGAGAAGTCATGCCTATTTTAAGAAGGCATGCCCCGAGAGTGCGTACCTAGCCTCTAGGGCGGCACCAAAAGCAACACTACCACCAGTACCAAAGTTGACCCCGGGGGCCGGGACTTCTTCACAAGGCGCAGATAAAGGAAAGGGGATAGAAACAATACCCTCCGCGCAGCAAGTACCCATCCAAGAATAGATTAGGCAATCTGTAGCAGCCTCCAAACAAATGAGGGAGCAGTTGATCACAAGGGTTGCCACTCCCCCGCTTATGGCCAGACCAATTCTTCCTCCTTCCTCCCCATCACTGGCAGCCTTAATGGCAAAGGAGACGGGGGTGGATCCTATGGAGGCAGCAGCAATAGGAGACGCGGGGCCGCCTCTGATCACCCGAAGGAAGAGAAAGCATATTGCACAGCCAAAGGCCGAACCAGCGCCAAGGGCTTCCCTCCCAAAAGAAGTGGAAATCCTTTCCTCCAGTTCCCCAGAACTGGAGAAGGAAGCAGAACAAACAAAGGACCCAGCCAGTCCCCCTCCAGAAGAGGAGTTTGATATGTTTACAGCCGATGAGTTTGGAAATCTGCAAGGGGACGATACAAAAGCAGGGATGAGAGTCCCGGAGCAAGAACAAGAGGCTGTGGATCCAGAGGACCTGGAAGTAGAAGCTGCAGAATGAGAAGAGTAGCAAACAGAAGAAAAGAGGCCAGAATCAGAGATTATCTCTGGGACCTTAGGAACAGAAGGTCCAGGAGTGGACCAACAACTGCCAAGTGAACAGAAGGCATCCATTGGAGAACCCAGACCTGGAACTTTGGGACCAACCGTAACCCCATTCGCCATGTTCTCAAGGCCACTCCCAGGGACAACCTTCGGGCAGGTAATCACGGCGGCCCAAACTCTGAATCTTGGCCCGATACCGCCCCTACTATCAACAGATGAGGAAGAGGAGCAACATGAAGAAGAGATCGCCGAGGAAGCCGACCAAGGTCTAGACACAACAATTGACATCTGAGACCAGGCTGAGGAGACAGATATTGAAGATGTTGCTGAGGAAGAGGTTCCGACAGGGAGAGATACAGAGGAAGTACATGCTAAAAAGGAGCAGCCACCACCGGACACCGGGAGAGAATCTGAAGAACTCACTCTGGCAGGAAGGCCACCTCTTCCACCTCCATTGCTGGCAGAAAGTAGAAAAAGGAAAGCCCAATCTGCTCCAATAGTCCCTCTCTCCCTGGCCGAAATGATGGCCCTAGCCCAGGCCCTGCAAAAAGCAAAGAAGGCCCGGATAGTTCATACCCTCCGAACTGGGCCGGGCGGAGAAACAGTTGCAGTAGTGGAAATGCCTCCCCCAGACGTTGATGAAGCAACTATGGACCCCGCAGATTATAACATCGCAGAGGTGTCTTTGGGAAAAAGAGGGAAGCAGGGCGAAGTAGACCTGCTGAAGGAGGCAGCCCGGGCAGTGGAGGCCCGATACAAAAAAGAGGCCCAGAGGCTCAAGGCAGAAAAGGAGAAGAATGTAAACCTCATGGGCTTTCTTACAGAGCTGGCCCGACCCCTCAACGTCGCCCCTCCATAGACCTCCACATCAGAAGAATTACCGCAGAGCGACATAGACTCCCTGCGAGTAATGAAGAAGAAGGCCCAGGTAGTAGACGAATGGGTCACTCTACAGATAGGAAACACCCAACGTTTCCTACCGACCACTCTCCCAGATTTATATATGGCCTGGCAGCTTATTTTGCAGGCGGAAGCACTGATTGAGCAGTGGGAGAGTGACACCGAGAATTACCAGGCGTGGAAGGTAGAGTTCGAAGAGCTCCTCACCCTGGGGGAAGACATAATTTCTGAATCCGGAATTCTGGGTGAGGAATCATTTGATTTCGTAAGGGCTCAGCACTCCAGACTGGACCTCACATTGGAGGTAACCAAGCAACTCGTAGAGTCCTTACAGGAAAGAATAAACACAGTAAAGGCTTCTTCCAATTTGTACAAGGCTTTTGTAATAAAGGCTTCCGGGGTTGATCCCCTTGGTACAATACTTATACCCCTGAGTAATCAGTTTTGGAGAATTTTGATGAAATGATGGCATCTCGGCATCAATCCTCAGAGGGGATGGATGGGGCCCGAATGGAAAAACTGACCAAAATAGTGCTTAAAGGCCATGATACTGCGAAGATGGCAGATAAGTTCAAAAATAATGTTCCAGACCTGGCGAAACAAGTTGAAGTGGCCAGGCACCGAAGTGCCAGCCTAAGGAAGATTGATGAAGATGGCATTTTCCACATCCTTCAGGCCTTCAATGATAATAAACAACCTTGAGAGTTCTCTGGGAACCGGGGAAATTTGGGCTTTAAGCATTCTTTATTCTTTTGGGGACGTAAGTTCCCAGATCCCAGAGTTCCAGATCTAAAATTTTGTATTCTTTAAAGTGATCCGTGTCTCAGTCCCCGAGGCCGACCGGTCACTTTCAGAAGCGGTTAATAAAGACTGTCAGAGGGTAGTTGAGCGCATCAAGAGGCATTGGCTCGGCAGTTGGTTTCTGACAGGGTGGTCTTCTCAAGGAACTATTCAAAGGTACACCTAGCACATTGGAGACAGGGTGCCACATTTCCCATTTATGAGGCATGTAGCCTCAGTCCTTGGGGGACCTACTTTCCTCTTTCTTCTCTCTGGCTCTCTTCTCGAGGCCGATTCTTCTGATGTATATTCTTGTCTTCTTTTGACATGGCAGACCTATTCTGTCTCCAGGTCTTTTGTAGGGTGGCGCAGGTAGTACCGACCCCCAGATATTGTATTTTATTAAAGCACAGTAAAATAGGGTTAGGGTTAGAGAGAGTTGTATAAATAGGCAAATCGGCCCATTTCCAAGGGTCGGCAAAATTGATGATTTTTTTGTCCATAAGAAATAGCAAAGTGATTTCTGGTTTTAGCTGCAGAGGTCAATGCTCCATCATTCTATTCTGGGTAGTTAGATGCTCCCCTGGAGCCACCATTGTATCACGCACCAGTGCTTGTTGGACTAAACATTAATGAAGAAGGAAGGATTCTTGGCAATGAAGTTGTTAACGTCTCTACTTCTGAGTTAATGGTATTTCATGTTTTAACGTTCTGTATGTCCTTTACTTTGATATGTTTAAGTAGATTAATGGCCTCCTTATTCCGCTACTGATGAAATGCTAACTAATGGTTGTGTTTTTCTTTGGTATTTAGTGTAGTCTTTCAGAGTATTGTTGATATTCCAGGCTTTTCAACATGACTCTAGTTAGATAAATGTCTCTAACCCTGCAGGATCTTTTTCATTTTATTTTCTAAGTGTGGAATGACCCGGGAAACCCTTACTATTCAGAATCTCTAGGAGAATGAGTTGAAGTAACCAGCTATCCCCCTCAAAAATAGTCACATCCCCCAACCGAGCCTCGCACCATCATGACCCGACACCCAGGTGCTTGAAGGCCCGGAGGATTTATTTCCCCCGGACAACCTTTGTAGGCAGAGTTGGCTGATTTCTCCGAAACCCGGTGACAACTTATGACTGTTGGCAAACCCGATCAGCAAAACCCCGTCAATAGAAACTGGCGCTAGAAGGAGGGCATGAACTCATCCCCCTCCCAGGATTCTGATTTTACACTTCCTGAGGGTTCCCCGAGTTGTAGTTTTAGGAGACAAGCCTTTAGTGGGATTGGGTCTTTTTCCCCAGCTAAATTTGAAATAGTCCTTAGGTCTGCTCTGAATCCTGGAAGGTTTGTCGAACTCGAGCCTCCTTCTCGAAAGAGGCGAACGTCAAAAGTCATACCAGCCACTGTTGTCTGGGGATCTACCATACCTCTGAATACCCAAACTCCCTAGACGGTCCTGGGAACTAGTACTCAAACCACCCAATATATAGTTCCCCCAATGGCTGCATACTTTGGAAACACTGGGTCCCTAATGGGCACTTTTCCGGGTGCAATCAATGATTTACCCTCCCACCCGGAGAAGATCTGCCCACGATATGAGCACTTAGGCTCACGGACCGCAGAAGAACATTTACAAGCATACAAAGATACCATGAACCGACACCGGATCCAGCATGAAGATGTTGTGACCCGCATGTTTCCCCTGTCCTTAGGACAGAGCGAATTGAACTGGTACCTTAACCTTCCCGCCAACTCCATCAACACTTGGCAGGATATGGAAGATGCCTTCTTGGCTGCCTTTCGCATGCATGTGGACCCAGCCTGGTCCCATAGCCAGTTCATCTCCATCAGAAAGGAACCCAATGAACCTCTTGCAGCATTCAACCATAGGTTCCAGCGTGCCTTGAAAAGGTGCACAGGCCCTTTTGTCCCATCGCCAGATGTTACCATACAGACATACCTCAATGTGATGGACCCTTTTGTTGCCACTCTCCTCTGGAGAACAACCACTCTGGGCGACCGGGACACTTTGGAAAAATTCTACAACCTGGCCTTAGAGTTGTCCCGCGGTCTCAACAAATCCCCGAGCGGGATTAGACAGAACACGCCTTTCAATATGATCCCCGGTGGAACTGCATATGTCGGGGGTTACAATCCCAATCTGGCAATAGGTGCCCCCTCGATGGCAGTAAATCCCCCGCCACCCTTGATAGACCAACAGGCACGATATGCTTACCCTTCCCAAACCCAGATGACACTGGGTCTAGAAGTCTTCCCTTGGAATCAGCCACAGCAGACACAACAGACTCAGACACAACTATCCGGAGTGCCCTTCTTCCAGTCGTCCATGGCTGGAGGATTGCAACCCTTGACTCTGGCTAATCCTGCTACCTTCCCGGGAAGCCAACAACCGCCACAACCATCCCATTATGACGCTAACACTCAGTTGACCGCCGAGGTTGAATCCCTCCGGCGAGTGCTATCCACTCTAACCATGGACATGGGTCAACTGAAGGCTGGGTCCTACGCGCCCCAAAACTCAAATTCCCAGAGAGGGAATATCTTCTCCGGCCAATGAAGCAACAATGCCGGGGGAAGAAACTTCAACAACGGGCCTAGGCCAAACCAACAACAATGGAACAACAACGCTAATATCAGAGGCCCGCCTCCGAACCAAAACACCAACCAAAATGGTGCTGGACCATCCCATTTTACACCAGTTGTAGATTTCCAGCCCATGGCTAACTGGTGTAGACTACATGACACAGGTTCCCATAATGAAGTGAATTTTGCCACTCTAGAGAAAGTCATAATGATCTCCCAGCTGGACAGGCAGCAATCGCACGATACCGCTCCTCTAGAGCCCCTGTCCAAGAGAAAACCCATAGTGCCTTTACCTGTGATACCATATTCTTCGAAACTTCTGGGGAAGATGAGGAAGAATCTGAACTACAAGGATTCTTTGATGAATCCATTCCTCCCTTTGAGGCCAACGCCTTTACCAACCCACGGGCTTCATACAACACCCAGAGCCAGGCGGGTAAAGGACTAGCTTATACGCCCATACCTCCTACCAGAGACACTCCTCCTCCCTGGGGTAGTGCAACTAATCGACCCATCCCTCCAAAAGGTCCTAGCTCTAACCAAGCAAAAGATCCCATGGAGGAAAATCACCAGTTCCCGGGAGGAAGATTCAACATCACGAAGGTGTTAGAGCAGACCACCACCTCCATGACCTTGATGGAGGTTTTGTTAAATTTTCCCGAGCAGAAGAAGTCCCTTTTGAAGCTCTTAGGGAACCCAGAAGCAGTCAGCCGCCCACCTAAGACTGTCTCGTTCGAAGATGCTAACGCGACTGTCTTCCGGGGAAACAATGAGGATCCTCCCTACCTACTAGGCCTGAACATCTACGACAAAAATATACATAATTGCCTAGTAGACTCCGGAGCTTCGGGTAACATCATGCCCTTGTCCATTTTTCAGAAGCTCGGACTCCACCCCACCCCGTCTAATGGCACAGTAATCCAATTGGATAAGACTACTGTAAAAATGGTGGGGGAATTGAAAAACATTCGGATACATCTTATCCAGGACCCCAGGATAGCTAGCATTATTGACATCCAAGTGGTGGACATCCCAGAGACTTCCGGGATGTTACTAAGTTAGAATTGGTCTAAGTCCTTAAATGGATACTTTTCGACCGACTTCACCCACTTGTGGCTTCCGTGGGAAAGAGAATCCAATCAAATTCAGGTCGAGAGCGAACCCCGGATGAAACAGGCCCTTACCGAAGTCGGGAAGGTTAATGAAGTCCTTTTCTCCGAGACCTCTCTGGGGGTGTACCGACCTCTTGAAATCTTAACATTTGATTTCATCCCTGGAGAGGACCCCGTAGTATTACAAAGAGCACAAGACTTGAAGAAAAGGTGAGAGTTGAAGTTAACTCTCAGGGTTCAACAGCGACCCTTACCACACTCCTATCTGGCACTTGGTGCCGAGTGCATTACCAAAAACATTCAGAGCATGAGTGTGAGCTATGCCTGTCAATCGCTACCTGATAACTTGATATCCTCCGGAGTGAACATACAACCGTTTCCCTGGGACCCAGTACTTCTACGGGATGCACTCCTTTAGTGCCACCCGCCCGGGAATCACGAACAGAAATGCCTCCAGGGATAAATTCCACTTTCATACCGGTAGTCCAGGGGGGAACCCCCAAGTCTCCCAGTGACAATCCAAAGAAAACTCCCCGTCCCCAGCCCCAGATTACAAACAATGACTTATGGACCCTTAAGTTCGACGGATCCCGATCCAAACAGGGCTGTGGGGCTGGGGTAGAATTAATCAACCCGCGGGGGAAATCCTTCCTTGTGTCCTACAGGCTACAGTTTAACTGTACAAACAATGTCACGGAGTACGAGGCCTTGGTCCTTGGACTCCTATTCGCACTAAGGAAAGGTATCACCCGCCTCTGAGCTTTGGGTGATTCAGAGTTGGTTGTTAAACAAGTCCGGAGTCAATAAACATGTCACGACAAAAGGCTGGCCACGTACCGCAACCAGGCTTGGAGCCTTATCAAGGATTTTGATGCCTTTGGCATTGACCTTAATCCCCGGTGCCGGAACTATGTCCCGGATGCCCTAGCCGTTTCTGCCAGTACACTTGAGCCGATGGCTGGCTTGCGACTCTGAAGATTTTTAGTTGAGATGGTCCCCACCCCCTCCATTCCAGAAAATGTTACTCACTTTCAGGTTTTTGAGGACGATCAACATATCCTGGCCTTCATGGCCAATGTTGGTGTTTTTGAGGATCAGATAGTGGAGGAACAAGACCACGATGACACTGGACAGGGTGATGAAGACGATGGGATCATGGACTTACCCACCAACACTATCCCTAAGGGGATGGTTTCATTAGAGCGAATCTTTGACTCAGACCCTCGAGCCCGTGAGAAGGTATCATCCTCCCCTGAGGGAGGAAAATTTGAAAAGGTTAACATCGGCCAGCCCGGTGAAGAGAAAATCATCCACATAGGCAGCTCCTGTTCCCCTGAGAAAAAGGAGAAGATTCTCGCGGTTCTCTGAGAATACATTGATGTAATTGCCTGGGGGTATGAAGACTTAAAGACATATGACACATCCATCATGACCCATACCATCCCCCTGAAACTAGACGCTAAGCCCTTTCGGAAAAAACAAAGACCGGTCAACCCTTTGATAGAGCCTCTGATTCGTCAGGAGGTAGAAAAACTGCTGTCAGCTCGGATTATCTTTCCAATCCGACATACTACATGGGTTGCCAACCTAGTCCCAGTCAGGAAGAAGAACGGCGAGATCCACCTTTGCATGGATTTCCAAAATTTAAACAAGGCCTCCAAGAAAGATAATCACCCTCTCCCCTCGTTGGACGAGGTGTTGCAAAAAGTGAATGGATCCCAGATGATGTCTTTCTTGGATGGATATTCAGGATACAACCAAGTCATGGTCAAATATGAAGATAGAGAGAAAACAGCATTTACCACCAAGTGGAGAACGTTTGCGTACAGAAGAATGCCCTTTGGTTTGATCAATGTAGGGGCTACTTTTTAGAAGGCCATGGACATTGCATTCAAGGGCCTTGTAAACTGATGCATAATCATCTATATAGATGATTTGACCGTCTTCTCCCGGGACAGGTGTGATCACGCCGCCCACCTCGCTCAGATCTGCGAGAGATGTCGCCGGTATGGAATATCCCTCAACCCCAAGAAGTGCATATTCGGGGTCACCGAGGAAAATTTTATAGGGAATATCATCTCTGAGAAGGGCATATCCATAGATCCTAATAGAGTCAAAGCATTGCTAAACTTACAGATGCCTGGTAGTAAGAAAGAAATGCGATCCTTCTTTGGAAAAATCAACTTCGTGCGTCGATTCATCACAGGATTCGTAGAGATAGTTAAACCACTCAACAAAATGATGAAAAAGGATACCAAAATTGAGTGGAGTCCTGAAGCAAAGCGGGCGTTCACCCAGATTAAACAGACGATAACGGAGGCACCTGTCTTGGCTAGTCTGGACTATTCCCTCCCGTTTTACATATACTTGTTTGCTTCGCCACATTCTGCCGCGGCAGTACTAACCCAAAAGGTTAAAGGGGAGGAACGACCAATTGCTTTCATGAGTTCCCCCTTTAAGAACGCTGAAATATGGTATTCATCACTAGAAAAATAGGCCTTTGCTCTAGTTCGCACCGTGAAGAAATTCTGACATTATATTCTCCAGAGTAAAGTGCATGCTATCATCCCGGACCAGGCTGTCAAATCTCTGCTGATGTAGAGTGAATTGGGTGAGAGATGGGAGAAATGGATGGCCATCCTCCAGGAATATGATTTAGAGATGTAGCCCATGAAAATAGTCCAAGGCCAAGGACTAAGTCGAATAATAGCAGAAGAGATTCCCCACGTAGAATGCCACACTTATATGGTGGATTCCATTACCCAGGATCCGTGGTATACCGATCTAGTGTACTTACTGCTAAACAACAAATGCCTGGAGGGATTACCTCCCCACAAACGCCGTGCCTTGCAGATGAAAAGCGCTCACTTCATGATTAAGAACTCCGCACTTTACCATCGAAACCACGAAGGAGTGTACCTCCGGTGCATCGACAGGGACCAAGCTATAAAAATAATTGATGAATTCCATGGACAGTTTGGAACCAGGCATGGTTCGGCCGATGCCACTGCCCATCAAATTCTTCAGGCCAAATATTATTGGCCCTGTGTCTTCAGGGATGTTTACACTCATGTCATAAAATGTCATACTTGTCAAACTGCGGCACATCATGAGCGTAACCCAGCCATGCCTCTGCAACCAGTCTATGAGGCTAGACCCTTTGCCCAGTGGGCATTTGACTTCATCGTAGAGATCAACCCAAACTCGTCTACCAACCACTGATATATACTGACTGCTACTGATTACTGCACTCGGTGGTCTGAAGCCATACCTTGTAAAAATAACACGGTGGACGTAGTCATCAAATTTTTGGAGGAAAACATCGTCACAAGGTTTGGAATGCCCTTTGCTTTGGTATGTGACAATGGTCTGGCGTTTTCTTCCGCATAATTTCTTGAATGGACCTACAACCAAAAGATCACACTGAAGTTATCCAGCAACTATTATCCTCAGGGAAATGGCATTGCTAAATCAACAAACAAGAATCTTCTTGAGGTGATCAAACATCTATTGGAACAAAACCCCCGGGATTGGCACCAAAAATTGAAGTTCACCCTCTGGGCAGATCGCATTCATATTAAAGCCGCCCTAGGAACATCCCCATTCCACCTGGTTTATGGTCAGAACCCTGTATTCCCAGTCAACTTACAGATCCCAGTTTTATAGTTTATGCAGGAATTCAACAACAGGGACAATATTGTGGATGTTCGACTTTTGAATCTGGTGCGAATGGAAGAACAGCGAGACGTGGCCCTTGAACACTTTGCGCGTCATCAAGCAATAGTAAAATGATGGTTTGACAGGAGAGCCTAATACAAGGCTTTTCAGATCTCGGATCTGGTCCTGTTGTGGGACAAGGCCCGGGAGAAGAAAGGAAAACACACCAAGTTCCAACGGCTCTGGCTCGGACCATACTTAATCTCAGAAATCTGCGGGGCAAATA
>MU224140.1:4503232-4514095 GCA_018584345.1 Thuja plicata
TCATGACAGTGTCAGCACACCTGTCATACCACTTGCATTGGGGATTCCCTTTCAGGATCCTCGTGTCTTCTCATTTGAGCATCAGCTTGGCCTTCCAGTGAAACCTCATCTTTCGAGGTCACCTCTTCAGCACCCACTGACTTTCACTCCTCTGCATTGGAGTCGCAGTGGTTTGTTCTTTGCTCCAGGGGTTATTTCATTTTGAGGGGGCTTTGGAGCCTCGACCCTCTCTCACGGGGGGGGTTAGCAGCACGCATTGTACTTCTGACTTTGAGAGAGTCTCTTGAAGTCTTTCTTTTTGTCTTTGCTTGCTTTTATATCTCTTTTTAGAAGCACGCATTGTACTTCTGACTTTGAGAGAGTCTCTTGAAGTCTTTCTTTTTGTCTTTTCTTGCTTTTATATCTCTTTTTGGAGAGGGGTTTTTCCCACTGGGTTTTCTCCTCTGTCTCCAGTTTACAGAGATTTCCTTGTTCTGGGTACCTAATCAGGCCTTGTTGCCAGGACCTTTTTCTTGCTTTCTTAGTCTTGCTAGGTCTGCTTTCTCCCTGCGTTCAGCTTAAGGGGGGGTGTTAGAGTATTATTTCCTTTTACTCTAGTTGCTTAAGCATCTCTTAGGTGCATTATTAATTAAGTCTTAATTAATAATGTGCAACCTAGTATTTACCTTTTAGGGTTTCGTTCACCTTTTTAAGGTTGAACTTTGTAATTGCTGTTAATTAATTCAGTTGATATTTTTGCTCTCACATTTTGAGTAAACATCTGAGTTCTTCTTTTTCATCTTTGTGCTTCTACTTTGTATCAGGTTCTTGCATGCAGGTGTATTCAGGGTCTGTGGATTTGCATGTTTCTCAAATCCTACAATGCAAGCATAATAGAATGGTATTGAGGATTGGCGTGAGTATCATACTATTCCAGCAGCTGGTGGATCCAAAGTTGAGTGGAATTAAACACCATGAAATCACATATGATATGGATGCATTGACAAAGTTATCAACTCCCACGTATGAAGCAGATCGATATACATAACAACGACCAATTCTCTGTGAAGGCTGTCACACCATAAGTCATATTGGCTAATACAAATCCTTGAAAGTGTAGGACTGAGATCAGATGCACTGCCAAGAATATTTTCTTGAATGTCTGCGAAGGTTGGTGAAAGACATTTTCTGCATACAACAATGCACGCTAAAAATAGAATTAGTCTCCAGAATACATCGACAGACATACTAAACACCACAAAGAGATTATAAATCAGATCAAGGAAATGTAGATACAGTTTGGAGTATCTATTATCGTCAAATCCATCAGATTCAATGTGCTTCACAGTGATAAAGAGGAACCAAACAGTTGGAAAATGTCTACAGTCTCCAAGAAATACAGAGTTTGCCTCCAAAATCCATGACACCAGTCCATGCTGGGATGAACTACAAACAATATCTAGCATACACGTGGAATGGTGACAAACATTCACAGCAATCATAAGATTGGAGACATCTTCTGAAGTCGAAACCAGTTTTATGGATAACGATAGTCCTGTCTTTCATCAAAATCAACGTGGAAATAGCAATAATATCAGCATAAGATAATCGATAATGATATCTTGCTAATGGATAAACAAGTTGGCTTTGATGCTACTGTTGAAAAAGCACATGCTATTAATGCTACACATATGGAAGCATATAGTGTATATCATGGTGTAGAAATAGTTGAGAATAATGAAATTCCATAGCTATCGCTGAGGACTTCATTTAGTGACTATGCACCAATTGATTTCTTTATCAAAGCCAATGTCTCCAACACAGCAGGGAGAGCCCAATGCAACCATGAGAGGGTTTTTATAACAAATGAATCGGTTTGGAAGTTTGTATAGTTATCCAACCGAATCGTTGGTATGTGTAATCTACCATGATGAGAGATTTGTATATCAAATCAATGTAGTTGAAAGAATTGTCGGTTATGGATTAGTTTTTAGGGAAAGGGTGTGATGTTTTCACACACATTTTCAATTTTATATTTATATTCATTCATAAATCTGCAAAATGGATAGAATAACATTGAATGATACATGATGACTGATATGATTGATGATGGATTCTTGGGGAATGATGGAATAAAAGATAGCTGATTACAAACATTGAATGCAAGGATCTGATATATACTTTCTTATCAAGCAGAGATAAGCCTGTATTTATTTCAATTTTGCAATCGTTCTTGTTATTTCTTTACAATCAAGTCCTTTAGATAAACCAATCGACATTCCTTAAAGTGATAGTTTTGATTTGCGTATATTTCAATTTAAGTTTATATTATGTATATTCAATTGTTTCTTTCTCATTTTTGCATGGTTAAAATCTTGTTGATTAAAGTATTGATCAATTTGTCTGTCATCTAAGGAATATTATTAAATTGAATTATTTTTAAACTTTTTAGTTATATGTGTATCTCATAACACCTTTAAGGTGATAAGCTTTTGTTTTCAAGGCTGTCTCTGAAGTTGATCATAGGATTGAAGAATTATCGACTCTATTGCCCATTATTGAAATAAAGCACTGGTCTCTCTTGTTAATTGAATTGCAGTATAAGGTTCCATTGTTTCAATTTCTGAATTACTATTTTCTTTCATCTTATCCAGTTCATATCTCAATTATATCAAGCAATTTTAATAACATTAGATTTGAATAACACATATTTTCAGTTTTGTGATCTTATTAACACCTTGAGAAGCAGGAGTTGAAGTTATCAGTTATCCGCTATAGGAAACCTTTAGAAGACTTTGAAGATAAGTTTAAAGTGCAGGCCCACCAGTCTTGGTTCTATGGAATCAAAATTTTAGGAGGTTGTTGAAACCTCATTCGTTGGCAAATTGATTGTATCTATCTTCATTGGATAAGAAAAATCCGTAGGAATTCCAATTTGTCGATTTGAGCACCAACACCACCTGTGGGCTATGTAGCCCAGGATACACATGATACAGTCATAGCAGAGCGAGATAGCTTGTAGGCTGAGCTGGGTAGGGTACAGGGAGTATTGGCGACATCTCAGGCGACTGAGGTAGAGACTGCTTGGGGGGATAGTGCTCAGAGAGCACTAGACATTTTACAGGCTTGGGTGGATAGTGGAGAGTTCACTATCATGGAGGAGTATGGAGACCATGATGAGGAGCTTGTAGTGATGTCAGCGCAGATAGTGGCTCTTACAGTAGATTGGGATTTATTAAAAAGACATGCAGAGGACTATAGGGTAGACCACGATATAGCATGTCTAGTAGGCAGTGCGGTAGGTTTGGGTCAGATGATGGCCGATGCCATGGCCGCATAGAGAGAGGTAGGATGGAGAGGTCGAGAGGACGCATATTACATGGGACTTTATCATGGTGCAGTTCCAGAGGAGGCACAACAACCTATATACTCTGAGAGAGCACTGACAGAGAGCACCAGCCAAGGGTCACAGGGATCAGTGGGGTTACCGCCATGTCCCAACAGTAGTGCAGGACCATCGCGGCCACCACCATGATGTTTCTCAGACTTTTTGGATACACATTTTTGATACATGATGTATGATACTAACACTTTTGATATATATACATGGACTATTTTGGGACTATGGAACTTTGATTTATGGACATTTATGATGCTATATTCTATATGATGTGATGTTTATGCAAGATGTATGGATGCACTATGATGTTATATTACATTATATGATGTTTATGACTTACATGCAGGATGAGATGAATATATGTATGATGATGCTGACGTATTTGTGATGCAGGGATGAGATGCATATATATATATATATATAGATGTGAAATGGGATGTGTTAATGCTTATATTGTGTCATGTATGGATGTAATGTGATGATGCATAAATGTAAATGTACATATGATTTTTCAAATGAATCTAGATTGAATGAACCCTAAAAAATGTTTATGGATTTTATGAATGAAATATAATTATATGCAATGGTACTAAATGATGATGCAATGAAATGAATGAAATGTGTAATGCTAATGATTAAATAAATGGAGTAATAATGCAACTATAAATGAGTAAGGATGAATGAACTAAATGAACAATTTAATGAATAATGATTAATGAACTAAATGAACAAATGCAAATGATTTAATGAATAATGATTAATGAACAATGCAACTAATAATGAATAATGATTAATGAACAATGCAACTGATAATGAATAATGATTAATGAACAATGAAACTATAGTGAATGGATGCAATATGAGACAGATGAAGACATTGTTATTGTGTGTATCAAAAGAGGTCTGATCAAATCACTTAGGTGACCGGATAGGGGAATAAATAGAAACCTTTGCCAAGAGCAAAATCATAATGCAATATGACCTAACTACAATGCAAAGATTAACTACATGATGATAGTGGTTGATACCATGTTAATGTTGGAGAGCACACCCTCATTTGATATTGCAAAAGGAGTTATGCACCTTGTGCTAGAAAACACAAGTGACATGGTTCCTTTGCATGGACTAGACTCTTGGACAAATAGGTTGTTAGGAACAAGAATGCAAGATATCAGGTATGATGGATCTTATGAAATGTTACTCATGAGGAGACGCAGTAATCCAGATCTTTTGAGGGATTTGAGATGCATGAATCTTGCCCCTAGTGAGGCATACATAGTCATAACCAAATATCAAAACATAAATGCACTAACAAACTATGACAAGAAGATCATACCACAAATGACACGTATTTCACCATATACTCACCATAACAAACTAGGATATAAAATATCGAGGCTGTCGCGATAACGACATAGTGAAACACAAGATAAAATATATAAAAAAGGCATCCTAACCAAGTGATCATTCAGTCCAAAAGTTCTTGCCATGAACAATTTTGATGTGATGTTTGATAGAATAGCCGACACCAGAAGGATGCATCCTGATGGGAAAAAGATTGATTGATAAAAAATAGGAATTCGCTGGCAATTGCTTGTGAATAGAATGAGCACAAGAAAGTCAATCTGTCTGCTGATTTGGTGTAAAACATTTGTGATCACTATGTCTAGAACAAAGCTCGGTGTTTGATTTGGTAAGCTCAGTCATGCAGGAATTGTTATTGCAAAAGTGGAAAGATGGTCAAAGAACTACCAACACAAATATGGGTAGTGACGCTTATTATGAAAGGTGATGCAAACTGTATAGACAAATGGTGGATCTGACTACACATGGCACCTTAAATAGGTTTTCACCATGGTACTTATCCATTGCGCCACCGAAGTGGTTTTCACAGATGGATGGATGTATTTCTCTTTCTCTTTTGCTTTTTTGATATTCTTTTCAAGCTTTTGTATTTTTTTTTTTGCTTTTTTGATTTTTTTGCTTTTTGCTTGCTTTTTGAATGTTTTTGGATTTTCTGCTTTTCTGATTTTTTGGATTTTTGAAAATTTCTGCTATACAACGGACTATGGACTGATCAAGCATAAAAGCACTTTAGATGTACAATATTTATAGGATCAAGGAGTGGATCTCCCTCTGGGGATGCAATCTGATAGGCGCCTAAACCATACTTTTCTATAACAATGAAGGGAACCAACCAATTAGGTTCAAACTTCCCTTTCTTCTCACGGTTTTGGATGTTCTTCATATTATGCTACAGGACAAGATCACCAACCTCAAATTGACGAGGCTTGATCCTTTTGTTGAACTGAAGGCGAAGGCAATTTTGATACATGTGGAGGTGGTCTAGGGCATTGAGGCATCTCTCATCGAGGAGTTCCATCTCTTTTAAGCAGGAAACTCTATATTCTTCTTCGGACAACAGATTCTTGAGAGAGATTCTGAGGGAAGGGAGCTCAATTTCAATGGGTAGAATAGCCTCAGTAACATAAACAAGGGAAAAAGGAGTGGCTCCTATGGGGGTTTGAATGGAGGTGTGGTAAGCCCAAAGGGCAGGGTTGAGGCGAAGGTGCCAATCACGACCAGCTTCATCAACTATTTTCTTGAGGATTCTGTGGATGGTTTTATTCATAGCCTCAGCTTGACCATTGCTTAGTGGAAAGTACTTGGAGGAGGTATGGTGGGTAATGCTAAATTTCCTACATAGCTCTAATACATCCTTGTTCTTGAAAGGTCCACCATTATCAGTAACAATGTCTTGAGGAATGCCATAGCGACGGATAAGATAGTTCAAAATAAACTTTGAATCTATTTTCCGGTAGTGTAGGTGAGAGGAACAACTTCAACCCACTTGGTAAAGTACTCCGTAGCAGCCAGGATGTATTTATGGCCATTGGAAAAATTAGGGAAAATCTAACTGACGAGGTCAAGACCCCAATGGGAAAAAGGCCAAGGGGTGATGGTGGGCTGGAGGGATTGGGAGGGAGCATGTATCAAATCGCCATGTTGCTGACAAGGTACACACTTCTTCACATAGTTGTAGGCATCTTTCTCCATAGTAGGCCAGTAATATCCAGTTTGTAACAAATTTTTGGCCAAAGTAAGTCCACTAGAGTGGGCCCCACAAATTCTTGTATGTACCTCCTCCAAGGATGTTTGTGCTTCATCAGAATTTAGACACCTTAAAAGAGTTCCATCAAAATTCTTTCAGAATAGGGTATCGGCAAGGATTGTGTATCAAGAAGTGCGGTGAATGAAGGTTTTATGTTGATTGGGGGTTAAAGGAAGTGGGGTATGTCCATCACGTAGGTAGGAATACACTTCTTGGTACCATGGGGAATTGGGATCAGCAATTTCACACACCATCTCAGGATTCAATTTGTCATAGGCAGGGACCGTAAGATTCTCAACAAGAAACTCACACCGTGCGCTGTGTTCTAGCATAGTGATTAAGGACCCAATTTTTTCCATGGCATCTGCTGCTTTGTTGGTCATGCGAGGGATCTATTGGAAGAATAGCTCAATGAAATGCATCTTGAGATCTTCAATTGTTTGGCGATAAGGAAGCAACTTGTCATCCTTCATTTGATATTCATCCATAACTTGTTTGATAACCAATTGTGAATCACCAAGCACCAATAAAGTGAGAATCTTCCATTGTATGGCTTGTCAAAGTCCAAGTACAAGGGCTTCATACTCTGTAATGTTATTGGTACAAGGAAACTGTAATTTGAAAGATTTAGGGATGAGATCCCCTTTTGTTGTAACAAACAAGATTCCTGCCCCTGATCCTTTCTGAGTGAAGGATCCATCAAAATAAAGCTTCCATGGTGGACTCGGGGAAAGATTAAGGACTGATTCATTTGGAAAATCTGTGATTAAAGGATGTTTACTATCAACAAGTGCTTCAGCTAACTAGTCTGCAATTACTTGTCCTTTGATAGCTTTTTGATCCACATAAACAATGTCAAACTCACTAAGGATCATGACCCATTTTGTTGTAGGACCAGTAAGAGCAGCGCGTGCTAGGAGATATTTGAGTGGATCAATTTTAGCAACAAGATAAATCTTATGATTAAGCATATAATGTCATAGTTTCTATGTACAAAAAACAATGGCCAAACATGCCTTCTCAATTAGGGAATAATTCAACTCATAGCCAATAAGATTCCTGCTGAGATAGTAAATTTCTCTCTCTTTGTCGGTATCATCCAATTGTGCCAAGAGGGCTCCCAACATGACCTCTATAGTAGATATGTAGAAAATTAGAGGACAACCAGAAATAGGTGGTACCAACATGGGTGGATTAGCTAGATAGCCTTTCAATTTCTCAAATTCATTTTGACACAAGCAATCCCATTGGAACTTGATATTCTTGCACAGGAGATGGGATAACGGGTGCACCTTAACTGCTAGTTGTGACATGAATCTTTTGATTGATTACAGTTTTCCTTGTAAACTACATAATTTATTCAATGTTTTGTGTGGTGGAATCTCTAGGATTTCTTTCACTTTCTTTGGATCAACTTCTATTCCACGTCGTGACACAATGTTCCCAGTAGCTTACCAGATCGTACTCCAAAAAGACACTTCTTAGGATTCAACGTAAGCTTATACTTCTCCAATCGCTCAAAGATGGTAGTAAGGATAGGAATATGTGATTCCCTTATTTTGGACTTGCCTAAAAGATCATCCACATAATCTTCCATGATGACATGCAAAAGGTCACGACAGATGGTAGTCATTGCTCGTTGATAAGTGGCTCCGGCAATTTTAAGGCCAAAAGGCATCACCTGATAACAGAAGGTGCCCCAAGGCATTGTGAATGCGGTTTTGTGCTAGTCTTCTAGTGCTATCCTGATCTGATTGTAACCTGAGAAGCCATCCATAAGTGAAAACATTTCATGTCCTGCCATCAAATCCACTATAATGTCAATATTTGGTAGTGGAAAATCATCTTTGGGACATGCAAGGTTTAGGTCTCTGAAATCAGTGCGGATGTGAATGCCCATAGCAATCTTACCTACTAGTAAAATATTATAAACCCATTTAGGATAATAAATTGGTCTGATTACTTCAGCGTCCAGCATCTTCTAAAGCTCTACTTTGACTACCAATGCGACTTGTGGATGCATCTTGCAAAGTTTTTGCTTAACAGGTTTTACACTTGGATCTACAGCAAGATGATGCATGAAAAGATATATATCAATCTCGAGCATGTCTTTGTAGGTCCAGGAAAGGTTGATTTTGTGTTTATGCAAGAATGTTGTTATGTCTTTCTTTTCTTAATCGCTGAGAAAAACTGCAATGTGGGTGATATGTGGATCTTCTTCCATGCCTAGGTTGATTGGAATAGTATCTTCAATGATCATAAAGGACACTTCTGGTTCTAAAGATATAAATGGAAAGTTAGCCTCTCCCTCCTCCAGTGCCTCAAAAATGTTTTCACTAGAGGAAGCGTCCTTTATTTTGTCTTTTTCTTCATCGAAAGGTGCCTGCGAGAGGTTTTCACCAGAGGATGTATTTTCATTTTTTTATTTTTATTTTCTTTTTCACTTTTGAAACTGAGAGAGTTGACTTGGCTACCAAAGTAGGCTTGTTTTCTTTAGTGTATCTGATGTTCGTACTCTTAGAGAATCTTAACTCCAAAGAGGGCAAAAACTGCCTCATCCAAATCACATACGTCCAAAGCTAGTGGTGAGTCTTGCTGATCCCAGTCAATTAATTCAGGGTTTGTGAGGGGTAAACAAGGGGATGAAAGGTCGGCTTGGGTGATAGTGAAGACATGGTGATTTTTGTTTAGGTCATCTTCAATATATTGGAAAGGGATTTTGAAGAACTCTTCCTCAGTGTCTAATTTTGAGGCAGCTAGACAATAATCCTTTGCAAAGTTAGTCTTAGTTTCTATGGAACCCAATCTGTGTCCTTTAGGATAGCCATTAGATGTTATGATCTTCTTCTTACGTATTTCATTAGCTCCAAGGCCAGTACCATGATATCCCATGATTTTGACAATGGGAGTAACTTTAGGATACTTTCCTTTGGGGAAAATTATAGGTCGTTCTTCTTCATCATTATAGAGATAATCAAGGACACTATGTTCCATGTGTTCATCTGATAGGGACCCCCAATGTTCAAAAATAGTTGATTTGCAGTGCATAAGCACTTTATCTTTGGAGAGGGGTAATGGTGATGGTCTTCCATAAGACTTTGGAGACAGAGGGAGTTGCCCAATACATAAAGCACTTTCAAATTTATACTCTCCCATGCCTTGATCTGTAAATGTGGATTTTGCTTCAGACAAGGAGGGTTTTTCTTCAGTAGCCTTGTCTTTAGTAACCTTTTCCTTTCCTTTGGATTGTTCATCTAGAGTTTTTGATGTATTTTCTGGAATTTATGGAGTGTTTGAAACAGGGGTTTCTGGATTGAAATGTCAGCCAAACTCATTCAACGGATAGTAATTATCTTGTTTGCCTTCCAATCTCTTGCAGTATTGAAAGGGCTCAGGATCTCCAGGAATTGTGATTTCTCTACCGTGATGTGGTAACTTTAGACATTGATGATAAGTAGAGGGTACACCTTTGATAGCGTGTATCCATGGACGTCCTAGCAAGATGTTATAAGGTAGATCTAGATCCGGTACATGGAAAAAAGTTTCAATCAGGGCCGAACCCACTTGTAAGGGTAGTGTGATCAGACCCTTGCTTTCTCATTCTAGATCATCATAGGCTTTTATGGTGATTCATTTGTCTACATCAATGAGGTCCTCAGAAAGACTGATATTATGAATCATTTTCAATGTGCACAAATTTAAGCCAGAACCACCATCTATGAGGACTCGTTTTACTCTTGTGGAGGGGATTTTGCCTTCTATATGGAGGGACTTATTATGATGAGGGTCAGGACCACCAAAGTCCTTATCAGTGAAGGCTAGATGTTCTTGTGCAGCTAGGTTCCCTATCATAGCTTTGAATTGTGAAGCGTTGATGTTCTCAGGGACACAAGATTCATTTAGAGCTTTATCAAGGATTTCTCTGTGAATTAGTGAAGTTTTCAAGAGCTCTAGAATAGATATCTGTGTAGGCATCTTTTGTAACTGGGCCAATAAGCCAAAGTGTGAAGCAGGTCGAGCAGCGGTAGATGGTGCAGTTGGTGGATTTGTAGATGTGGAAGGTTTATCAGCAGCTTGAATAGTGACTTTTGGTCTACATGTAGTAGCATTACAATCAAAAGATTTGAGGATTATGGTATTAACACGCGTGTCAGATTCTTCAATGCGGCCACAAAGAGAGTCAAACCCAAAGATATCATTTTTACTTAAACTCCCACATGTTCGATCATGGCCTATAATAGTATGGGTAGAATAGTCATATGGGATTGTGTTTGATGCATTTTTTTGATTATGAGGTGGGAAGGGTTGATTGTAGACTTTGAGTTTCGCATTAGATGAGGATGCATTCTGACCTTCAACTTCAATTTTCCCA
>MU224140.1:4514145-4532957 GCA_018584345.1 Thuja plicata
CATTCTGACCTTCAACTTCAATTTTCCCATCCTTAATGAGATCTTGCACAAAGTGTCTAAGCTTCATGCATTTCTTGGTATCATGGCCCTTGATGCGATGATAATCACAATACTCATTATCTCTATACCAAACAAGTTTAGGTTGATTCTCATCAAAAGGTCGAGTATTCAGGTAAACTATCATTCATTGATCTACAAGTTGTTTGAAGATCACATCTAGAGGTTTTGCTAAAGCTGTGAATTGTCGTTGTTGTTGATTATCATTATTATTGTTGTTGTTGTTATTTTTGTAGTTGTTGCGAGGGAACAAGAATGATTGATTGTGCGGTTGTTGATTATTGTTCTGATTATTCTGATTCTGATTGTTCTGATTGTTTGGATGCTGATTCTGATTTTGGTTGTTGTTGCGATACTGATTCTAATTGTTATTGTGATTGTTTTGATTGTTATTGTTGGATGCTTGAACATTTTGAACATGCTTGGCATCAGTCACTCCATCATTGACAACTCCTTTGTTTTTTCTCCAAAATTTTGGTTTATCATTATTGGAAGGAGTATAATGTTTGATGCTACCTCTTTGAAAAAGGCCATCTTCAATGTCTTTTTCCTTCTTGACAAGGGATTCAAAGGTGTCAGGTGAAACCATTATCATTTGGAAGGACATCTCAGAGATTAAATTTTTTGTGAAGATATCAATTAAGTGACTATCAGGTATTTTCCATGGCATGCGATTCGCAATATGTCTCCATCGTTGTAAGAAACTAGAAAAGGTTTCTCTGTTCTTTTATTTGGTATTGCACAAATTGTTGAGTGTTGCTTGATGCTTAATGTTATACAAATATTGTCTAACAAACTTCTCTGCAAGATCAAAGAATGTAGAGATTGACCCATAAGGAAGGGCCATGAACCATTCCAAGGTTGCGCCTCCAAGACTCCTAGTGAAAAGTCTTTTTAAGTAATTCTCATTATAGGAAACCTCTTGACATGCAATGTAAAACTGTTTGAGATGTTATAGAGGACATGTTTCACCTTTGTATTTCTTGAACTTGGGCATTTCAAAGTTTGGTGGGAATGGTTGCATTGTGATAGACTTGTCAAATGGATAGGGACAAATCTCTTCAAAAGAAAGCTTCGTATTGCCCCCATTCTGTAAGCCTTGTACAATGTTCTTGAGCTCATTGAATTGTTGGGTGAAGTCTGGAGTATTCTATGTGAAAAATAGGGGTACATAACCTCCGCCTCCTCCAAATTGTGAGGTTTAAAATCCCGTCGAGGTCATGTCAATGGTAGGAGGAGGTATATATTGATAGGCTTGTGATGCATTGGTTGCAGATGTTTTTGCCCCTAATGTTTGAAACAAAGATGAAGACAAGGGCATGGAAACCTACCCTATGTTATTGAAATTAGCACTTGCTCCTTGAGTCGTTGTCATTTGAGTGCTATTATGTGTATTATTGTTTGGAAAAGCACTTATGATCTATTGAATTTGTTCACGTGTCAATTGGGGTATTGATGTAGCTATTGACACAGGTGATGATATAGGCACTGATGTGGGAGGTTCGCTAATAGGTCCCTTACTAGTGTCACATGATGATGTAGCATTTGAAGTAGAAGCCATGGCTGCAGTAGTGGCAGCAACGGCTTTGGTGACATTTCGGGTAAGAAGTGTTTCATCAAAGTCAACAGGAACTGTGACATCATTATGAATAAGATTCATGAATATTTCATCATTGTTATGCATAATAGCCTTCTCAACCATTTCCAAGTTGTATGGGTCTCTAAGGAAGTCATTCACTTGGGTGGGTCTATCTTCTTGGTCCAATAATTCAGTTTCTTCAGGCACTTCCTCAACTCGTACCCCAGTTCCTTGAAATTATTGAGTGGCAAATGGATTCTCCTCACAGGTAACAGTGTTGAATGTTGTTCGCCTCATGTTTCTAGCTTGGGATCGAGTGACAACCATACAATGGTAGATTTAGAAGAATGGAAGACAAGGAGATGTAAGAAATAAAATGGAGCAAAGATCTTTGATCACGAATTTGATTGGATTTGATTGAATTTGATTGATTAAGGATTGATTGATAATTGATTGATTGGATTGATTGATAATTGATTTAAAGGTTTTTGGAACAAAACCTAAGCATGTTAAAACCTTATGATGATACAAACACAAAAGGATTTAAAGTAATACCTATTATACTTGAAGATGGACTTGTGATCTCAAGAAAAATGGGACATCACTAAGGATTTAAATCACTTGAGAGGGACTGATGGTCTACAAGTAATGTTGTGTTTTTTTAAGGATGAAGGTTTGTGATACTTTGATTAAGGTCTTTCAGCCTAAATATTTGATTTGATTTGATGGTTTGATCTAATGCTCCAAGAGAATGGAGAATGATGATGGAAGAATGGAAGAATGATCCAAAAGCAAAAGTGTTATCTAATCATATTGTTCAATGGTGACAAAAGCACTATTGATAGGATATTTGGCCATGAAGTTGCAAACTTTTTTATTATAGAGGATTTTGTCAATTTTCTGACGACGTTCAACCTCTTGTTTGATAAATGTTGCAATATGTTGATATTCCTTGGATTTATGGGTGGTTTCTTTTTTATCTTTAAGGACTGGAGGTGTCAGAAGCTTAACCTTCTTATGTTTCTTGAAATTGGTCATGTCATAAAAAATCTAATTTTGGCTGAATGAATGAATGATCTAGGACAAATGATTCAAGGGTCCTGTGGAAGGTCAAATTTTGAATATCTTAGCAAATTTTGAAGCTCACTATTTTAAAGCGAAGATGGTAGTCTCAGACGCAGTTGACGATCTTTGTAGATGGTAATCTACACAGGTGGTAATCTACGTAGATGGCGGATCCAAAGCGGAGACGGCCGACTGTGACTAAGGCAGTGTGTTGAAATTCTGGGCAGATTTTTGACCTTCAGTCTAATTTTGGGCAAATTTGTTCAATGGCAAGAACTGATTTCAGCACAGACAAACCAGAAAATAATAGACACACATCTCAAAACAATCCAACAAGGAACAAAGAAACCTTGAGGGATACTATAAAATGTGACATTAGGAAATCTTGCTTCAACTTTGTAATATCTCATTTGTGTATGTTCAAGTGACTCTTTCAAGCCACTTATGTTTTTACTGGGTCTAGCACAACGAAGAAAATTCAAATAGTAGCTACCTTAGTAATTTAGCTTCGCATGAAATATTATAGGCCCATTGCTTGGTAGTCCTTCATCTCACACAACATGTCACCCCCGAAAGGGTGCCCATGTTTTTTCCTTTTACCAGGTATTGTTGTCGTGCTACGAAGATCTCTTTTACAACACAATACCCTGGGACACGTATGATGGGAATCTTGGGGGGAGAATATTCCCTCCCCTTGCACTATAATAAGTCACCGTTTAGAGGTGAATCGGGTAGGCTAGTAATTTATAGTTGCTAGCAAGGTTCCGTGGCATCCCCGCAATTGGTTTGTACGGCGTGAGACACTTAAGTCTCTAGTTCAACCATGTCAATATGCTGAGGATATTCACTCAGTATGGGTACCATTGAACACGACCCGCCTAAGATTGAAGGGATAAAGAGGACCTTTGGGTCACACTTTATTTCTATATCGGTTGAAGGGATTACCAGTTTGAGGTCATCCTCTAAAGGGGAAGCATACCCTCTAGACAGGCCTCTCTAGAAGCTTGATTAAGCTAAGCTTTCTCTTCACCCAAGATCTGCGAAGGTGGGGGGAAAGGATACGGCTATAACTTAATCATAGAGTCACTTATGTTAAATGTTTTTAATCTAATGACATATAGCTCAAAAGAAGTGTTGAGAAACACTTCTTCAAACACACCAAGAAATATTCATTCCAAATTGAACCTATTAAAGAAACTATATGTTTTTTCTACCTAAACAAAAGACACAATAGTATGGTTAACCATTCATGTTCAATTTATTTCCCACACAGCAAAGAAAAAACTTGGAGATGTGTGTTCATTTACCTTATGTCATTCAAGATTGATGAGGTTCATTCCTTTAACATTCAAGATTGAGTGAGTTTTGTTTTAAACAACATTCATTCCAAGACAAATGATTAGTCATACAAGTTCATTTTGATAAATCTGTTAATAATTATTAAGGAACCTGCATGAAATTTGTCAGTAGTTTGGAATTTTAGATATTAAATGCTGCAAAAAATCACAAAACTCAAAAAATGCACAGACGGTGAAGTGTCGCAAATGGTGATCTGCACAGACGGTGATCTACGGAAACAGTGATAAACCTGCACAAATGGCAAAATACTGACAGTCAAATTCTGTTAAAAAGAATAAACTTACTCAAACTTAAAAATAATACTTTTATCAAACCAGACAACATTTAACTCTTAAAAACTTTGTTACTGTCAGAAATCTGAGAGTTAAATATGCTAAAAGTTGACAAAAAGTAGTTTAAACCACAGTTTTTATAAGTCTTTTATAAATAGGTGGAGACGGTGAATTATAGGCGCAAATGGCCGAGTTCCACATACGGATGAGAAGAGGAGATGGCAATCTGTGGAAATGGTGACTCCAGAGCGGAGACAGGTCTGTGTGAAATTTTTCTGAACTGCAAAAAAACCTGCAAAAAATGTTAGAAATCAAGGGACGTGGGTCCCACCAGACATGCCAAAATGTACATGTTGGAAACCTACCTATTGGGAGCACACTCAGACATGCAAACGTTAGAGAAATAACAATCAATAAGTTACACTAACATGTCTAAAGCCTACTACAAAACCAAGAAACTCCATCATGACCTTCGATGAGCTGAACAAAGGCACCCAAGACCTTGTTGATTTTCTCTTAGAGAGGTGTGTGGGTGTGCTCTCCCAACACAATATACTAATCCCACTATGATTGATTGGTGGATGAAACTAGAATGCAAACTAATGGATGGATGAAGAACTCAAGAACAAGTATGAAGAACTTGTCTCAAGCTACTCATCATATGTATGAAAATGATGCAAACTGTACTAAGAATGATATGAAAGATCTAATGAAAGGAAACTAAATTCATTCCATTAATCCTAACATGCAATATCTAGATTCAACTATGAACTAAATCATGAACATGAACAATGAACTAAGAATTCTAAAGTTATTTTAACATGATAACAATGCATAAAATAGAGATGATTTGCTCTTGACAATGGCCTCTATTTATATATTTTTTGAAGGAGAGAGAGGGCTTGGATGAGGTGGAGCTCATGTGGCATCCACATAGGTGCCACATGAGGGACACATAAGCCATGCAAGATGCCCACTTTTCTCACACATGTGTGAGCAACTTTGGATGTGATGGGTCAAAGTGTACTTAAAGTACACATGTGAAGGATCTTGTAAGAGAGTGTAAGAGGGTGTAAGAGTTTTGGACCAATAAAACACTTTTAGAAAGTGTAAGAAGGTGTCATCATAGGTGTAAGAAACCTTGTTGGCACCAAATAAGGATTAATTGGAAAAGACAATTTTTGGAGATTTTCTCACACATGTGTGAGTAAATAATTAGGACTAATTGTTTTAGGAATCAAGAAATTAGTCTAATTAACCTTAGTTAATTAGTGAATAGGTTTATTTAGTGAGAGTGATGTGAAGTAGGGTAGGATCTAGGTTCAAATTAGCTTAATTTAAATTTAAAATTTAGATTAATTTTGTTTAGTAGGAATTTAAGTCATGTGGAGGAATAAATAAATTAAAAATTTATTTAAAGGGGATTAATGAAGGGGAATGTATATAAATAAAATTTAATACATTAAAGGGGATAGTATTTAAATTAAACTTAAATACTTAAGCAAAGTGAATCATATTTAATTAACTAAATTTAATTAAATAGATAGAAGAATATAAAAAATATAATTAATTAATTAAAATCAATTATAATGCTATTGGAATATTAATTAAATTAATATAAGGATGATTTTAGATGTCTACAAACCCTACCCTAAAAAAATCCTCAGAGAAGACGAGCTGAGAAAAATCAGATATCCCCCCGAACAAAATAGTCACACTCCCAACTTAGCTCCCGCACTGTCGAGACCCGACACTCAGGTGCTTGAAGGCCCAGAGAATTTATTCCCAAGACAACCTTTATAGGTGAAGTTGGCTGGTACTCGGTGACAACTTATATCTGTTGGTGAGACCGATCACAAATTCCCATCAATAGAAACTGGCACTAGAAGGAGGGCATGAGCTCATCCCCTTCATAGGATTTTGACTTTACACCGCCTGAGGGTTCCCCAAGCCATAGTTTTTGGAATCAGACCTTTAGTGTGATTGGATCATTTTTACCTACACGATTCGAAAGAGTCCTTAGATCAGCCCCCAATCCCAGAAGGTTTGTTGAACTTGAGCCTCCTACTCGAAAGAAGTGGACTCCACAAACCAAATAGCCAACCAACATTGTCTGGGGATCTACTATATCTTAGAAAACCTAAGTCTCCCAGACAACCCCGGGGACCAACACTCCACCTAGCCAAATTCCAGTGCCCCAGATGGCTAATTACTTTCGTAACACTGGGTCCCGAATGGGGCAATTCCCTGGCGCTACCAACTATCTTCATCTACATCCGTAGAAGATCTTCCCCCGATATGAGCATCTAGGCTCATGAGCTATTGAAGAGCATTTGTAGACATACAAAGATGCCATGAACTAACACTAGATCCAACATCAAGATGTTGTGACCCAGATGTTCCCTCTGTCCTTGGGACAAAACAAGCTAAACTGGTACCTAAACTTGAAGGTCAACTCCATCAACAACTGGCAGGATATGGAAGATGCCTTCTTGGTGGACTTCTACATACACATGGAGCCGGCATGGTGCCACAACCAATTTATCTCCATTAGAAAGGAACCATATGAACCCCTCGTCATCGGTTCCAATGCACCTTGAAGCGGTGCACAGGCCCCTTCATCCCATCCGTAGATGTGACCATCCAGACATACCTGAATTCCATGGACCCTTTTGTTGCCACTCTCCTATGGATAACCACCACCCCTAATGACTGGGATACTCTAGCGAAGGTTTACAACCTAGCCTTGGAGTTGTCTCACAGTTTGAACAAAGCTCCTGGTGGGATTGGGAAGAGCACACCATTCAACATGGTACCTAGTGGAACTTCTTACGATGGAGGATACAAACCCAATCAGGAAATGGGTGCCCCAGCGAAGACCATGAACCCACCACCACCAATAGACCAACAGGCATGGTACATATATCCATCACAAACCCAGACAATACTAGGTCTGGAATTTGTTCCCTGGAACCAGCCACATCAAATGCAACAACCATTGATACAAACCTCTAGAGTACCTTTCTTCTAGTTTCCCATGGCTGGAGGATCATCATCCTCGACTCCGGGAGCTATTGTCGCTTTCCCCGGGAACCAACCGCAATAACAGTCACATTGTGATGTGAACACCCAGATGTTCGCCGAGGTTGAATCCCTCTGATGATTGATGTCCTCACTGACTGTGGACATGGGATAGCTAAAAGTGGGGCCTTCTATGCCTCACAACCCCAATTCTTAGTGAGGTAATATCTTCTCTGGTCAACAAAATACCAATTCTAGAGGAAGGAACTACAATAACAGGCCTCGACCCAACCAACCACAATAGAAAAATAATGCAAACACTAGAGGTCCTCCTCCAAACCAAAACACCACTTAGGGCAGTGTTGGACCTACTCATTTCACATCAATCACAGAACTCCAGCCCCTGACTAATTGGTGTAGATTACATGACACCAGCTCTCATTCCAAGGTGAATTGCACCACACTAGAGAAGGTCATCATGATCTCCTAGTTGGACAAACAACAACCTATCAATCCTACTCCCCCAAAAATGCCTACATAAGAGCCCAATCATGGTGGCTTCACTTGTGAGATCATCTTCTTTGGGATAGACAAGGAAGACGAAGAAGAACCCAACTTACAGGGGTTCTTTGATGAATCTATCCTGACTTTTGAGGCTAATGCCTTCACCAGCCCACAGACTCCCTACAACACCCAGAGTCAGGCTGGTAAAGGACCAGTTTACACACCTACACCTCCCAAGGATACCCCTCCCTGAGACAATATGACTTATTGCTCCTTCCTACCAAAAGGGCCTGGCTCTAACCAAGCTAAGGACCTGATCGAGGGAAGTAAAAAATTCCCAAGGGGGGAAGGTTTGACATCACAAAGGATTTGAAAAGAACCACCACCTCTATGACCTTGATGGAGGTTTTGTTGAACTATCCTGAGTAGAGGAAGCCTCTTCTAAAGCTCTTGGGAAACCCAGAAGCTATCAGTCACCCACCCAATACTATCACTTTTGACGTTGCCAATGTGGTAGTCTTCTAAGGAAAAATTGAGGATCCTCCCTTTTTACTAGGTTTGAACATACAAAGGAAGAACCTACACAACTGCTTGGTAGATTCCAGAGCTTTGGGAAACGTCATGCCCTTATCCATATGTTAGAATCTCAAAATCCATCCCACCCCATCCAAAGGCGTAGTAGTCTAGCTAGACAAAATTGTTGTGAAAATGGTAGGTGAGCTAAAGAACATCTACATTCAGCTCATCCAAGACCCCTAGATATCAAGCATAATAGACATCCAAGTGGTAGACATCCCAAAGACTTTTGGGATTTTGTTAAGTTTGAATTGGTCTAAGGCACTTAATGGGTATTTCTCCACTGACTTCTCCCACTTGTGCCTCCCCTGGGAAGGGCAATCTAACTAAATCCAGGTAGAAAGTGAACCCAGGATGAAGCAGGCCCTCACCAAAGTCAAGAGGGTGAATGAAGTCCTTTTCTCTGAGACTTCCCCCAGAGTGTACCAACCCCTTGAGATCCTCACATTTTATTTCACCCTTGAGGAGGATCCCATAGTCTCTCAGAGGATTCAAGACCTGGATGAAAAACTAAGGGGTGAGGTTAACTCACAAGGTAACGCATCAACTCTCACTACACTCTTGTCCGGCACTTGGTGTCGAGTGCATTATCAGAAACATTCTGAACTAGAGTGTGAGCCTTGCATTGCCACTGATACCCATCACATTAATGCCCTCTGGGAGAAAGAACATAAACTGGATTTTCCATGACCTAGTAATCATTTTGGTGGCACTCCTATGGTGTTGTCTACCTAGGAATCCCAACCAAAAACTCCTCCAGAGGAAAACCTCACCCATGCGCCATCAGAGCTAGAGGAAACTCCTCCCAACCTTCCCAAAATCAATCCAAATGCCACTTCTCCTTCCTAGCCCCCAAAAATGAACAATGATCTATGGACCCTAAATTTTGACAGGTCCCAGTCTAAACAAGGTTGTGGGGCCAGAGTGAAATTGATCAACCCATGGGGGAAATCCTTCCTCATGTCTTACAGGCTGTAGTTTAACTACACAAACAACGTCATAGAGTATGATTCCTTGGTCCTTGGACTCCTATTCGCATTAAGAAAAATGAATCACAAGCCTCTAGGCACTAGGTGATTCAGAGTTGATCGTTAAGCAGGTCCAGAGCCAATATACTTGTCACAACAAAAGATTGGCTGCATACCGCAACTGGGCATGGAGCCTCATTGAATATTTTGATGCCTTTGTCATTGAACTTATCCCCCAGAAATGCAACTACATTCCATATTCCCTTGTCATATCCGCCAACACCCTTGAGCCAATGGCTGGCTCCCAGCTCCAGAAGTTCTCTATTGAGATGATCCCCACCCTGTCTATCCTAGAAAATATCACCCACTTTCAAGTCTTTGAGGATGATTAGCATATTCTGGCCTTCATGGCCAATGTTGGTGTCTTCAAGGATCAGATAGTGGAAGAAAGAGATCATGAAGATACCAGGTAGGGTGAAGAAGACAATGAGATCATAGACTTACCAACCAACACCATCCCTAAGGGGATGGTATCGCTAGAACGTATCTTTGATTCAGACCCCCAAGGCTAAGAGAAGATATCATCCTCAGAGGGAGGAAAGTTTGAAAAGATTAACACCGGCCAGGTCGGTGAAGAAAAATTTATGCATATTGGAACCTCCTGCTCCCCAGAGGAGAAGGAGAAGATTCTCTCGATTCTCTCAGAATACATTGATATAATTGCATGGGGGTATGAGGATCTAAAAACCTATGACACATCCATCATGACCCATACCATCCCACTAAAACTAGATGCTAAGCCCTTCTGGAAAAAGAAAAGACTGTTAAACCCACTGATCGAACCTCTAATTCATCAAGAGGTTCAAAAACTGATGTCAACCTAAATTATCTTTCCTATCTAGCACACAACTTGGATTTCCAACCTCATCCCTGTGAGGAAGAAAAGTGGTGAGATTCACCTTTGCGTGGATTTTCACAATTTGAAAAAGGCATCTAAGAAGGATAATCACCCTCTCCCCTCATTGGATGAGGTGTTACAAATCATGAATGGATCTCAAATGATGTCCTTCTTGGATGGGTACTCTGGGTATAACCAAGTCATGGTTAAGTACAAAGATAGAGACAAAATGGCATTCACCACCAAGTGGGGAACGTTCATATACCAAAGGATACCCTTTGGCCTGGTCAATGTAGGGGCCACATTTCAAAAGGCTATGGACATTACTTTTGAAGGCCTATTAAACAGGTGCATAATCATCTACATGGATGATTTGACCATCTTTTCCTGGGATAGGCATGATCACTTTGTCCACCTTGCCCAAATTTGCAAGAAATTTTGTCGGTATGGAATTTCCCTCAACCCCAAGAAATGCATATTCAGGGTCACTAAAGGGAATCTTCTCAGGCATATCATCTTTGAGAAGAGTATATCCATCGACCTTGAGAGAGTTGAAGCATTGCTGAATCTACAGATGTCTAGCAACAAGAAAGAAATGAGATCTTTCTTCAGAAAGATAAACTTTGTCCAGTGATTCATCACTGGATTCACTGAGATAGTCAAAGCACTCAATGACATGATGAAGAAAGACACAAATATTGAGTGGAGTCCTGAAGCAAAGCGGGCATTCACCCAGATTAAGAAAATGATTATGGAGGCACCAGTCTTGAATAGTCTGGACTATTCCCTCCCATTTCACATATACTCCTTTGCTTCGCCACATTCTGCCACGACACTTTTGACCCAGAATGTTGAAGGGGAAGAATGCCCAATAGATTTTATGAGCTAACCCTGACATATATTTTGAAGTTTGTTTAATAATCCAAATGCTTGTAGGAAACCTTGACCTAACAAAATTCTCAGAGAAGACAAGCCGAGAAAAACTAGCTATCCCCTTGAACAAAATAGTAACACACCCAACATAGCTCCCGCACTATCAACACCTGACACTCAGGTGCTTGAAGGCTCGAAGAATTTATTCCCCTGACAACCTTTATAGGTGAAGTTGGCCAGTACCCAGTGATAACTTACATCTATTGGTGAGACTAGTCACAAATTCCCGTCAACAGAAACTAGCGCTAGAAGGAGGGCATGAGCTCATCCCCTTCATAGAATTTTTACTTTACACTACCTGAGGGTTCCCCAAGCCATAGTTTTAGGAATCAGACCTTTAGTTTGATTGGATCATTTTCACCTGCATGATTCGAAAGAGTCCTTAGATCAGCCCCAATCCTAGAAGGTTTGTTGAACTTGAGCCTCCTGCTTGAAAGAAGTGGACTCCGCAAACCAAATAGCCATCCAACATTATCTAGGGATCGACTATATCTCAGAAAACCCAAGTCTCCCAGACAACCCCAGGGACCAATGCTCCACCTAGCCAAATTCCAGCACCCCAGATGGCTAAATACTTTGGTAACACTGGGTCCTCAATGGGGCAATTCCCCAGTGCTACCAATGATCTTCCTCCACATCCAGAGAAGATCTTCCCCCAATATGAGCATCTAAGCTCATGAGCTGCTAAAGAGAATCTACAGGCATAAAAATATGCCATGAATCGACACCAGATCCAACATCAAGATGTTGTGACCCAGATGTTCCCTCTATCCTTGGGATAGAATGAGCTAAACTGGTACCTAAACTTGACGGCCAACTCCATCAACAATTGGCAAGATATGGAAGACACCTTCCTAGAATCCTTCCATGTACACGTGGACTTGACATGGTGCCACAACCAGTTTATCTCCATTAGGAAGGAACCGAATGAACCCCTCGCATCATTGAATCATTAGTTCCAACGTGCCTTGAAACGGTCCATGGGCACCTTCATCCCATCCACAGATGTGAGCATCCAGACATACTTGAATTCCACGGACCCTTTTGTTGCCACTCTCCTATGGAGAACTACTACCCCTAATGACCGGGATACTCTAGTGAAGGTTTACAACCTAGGCTTGGAGTTGTCCCATTGTTTGAACAAAGCTCCTGATGGGATTGGGAAGAGCACACCATTCAACATGGTACCTGGCAGAACTTCTTACACTGGAGGACACAAACCTAATTAGGAAATGGGTGTCCCAGCGATGGCCATGAACCCACCACCATTGATAGACCAATAGGCCCGGTATGTATATCCATCACAAACGCTAACAATACTGGGTCTAGAATTCGTTCCCTAAAACCAGCTGCATCAAATGCAACAACCATTGATACAACCCTCCAGAGTACCTTTCTTCTAGTTTCTCGTGGCTGGAGGATTGTCATCCTTGACTCTGGGAGCTGCTACCGCTTTCCCTGGGAACCAACTACAACAACTGTCATATTGTGACGTGAACACCCAGCTGTCCGCCGAGGTTGAATCCCTCTATTGATTGGTGTCCTCACTGAATGTGGACATGGGATAGCTGAAGGTGGGGCCTTCTATGCCTCACAACCCCAATTCTTAGAGAGGGAATATCTTCTCCGGTCAACGAAATACCAATTCTAGAGGAAGGAACTAAAACAACAGGCCTCAGCCCAACCAACCGCAATGGAAAAACAATACAAACACTGGAGGTCCTCCTCCAAACCAAAACACCACTCAGGCTGGTGCTAGACCTACTCATTTCATTTCGATCATAGAACTCTAGCCCTTGACTAATTGGTGTAGATTGCATGACACTGGCTCTCATTTCGAGGTGAATTGCGCCACACTGGAGAAGGTCATCATGATCTCCTAGTTGGACAAACAACAACCTATCAATCCTAATCCCCCAAAAATGCCTATGAAAGATCCCACTCATGGTGCCTTCACCTCTGAGACCATCTTCTTTGGGATAAACAAGGAAGATGAAAAAAACCTGAATTAAAGTGGTTCTTTGATGAATCTATCCTGGCCTTTGAGGCCAATGCCTTCACCAGCCCACAAACTCCCTACAACACTCAGAGTCAGGCTAGTAAAGGACCAATTTACATGCCTACACCTCCCAAGGATACCTCTCCCCGAGATAATATGAATGATCACTCCTTCCCATCGAAAGGACCTGTCTCTAGCCAAGCTAAGGACCTGACCGAGGGAAGTCAAAAATTCCCAGTGGGAAGGTTTGACATCACAAAGGAGTTGAAAAGAACCACCACCTCCATGACCTTGATGGAGGTTTTGTTGAACTCTCCCGAGTAGAGGAAGTCTCTTCTAAAGCTCTTGGGAAACTTGGAAGTTGTCAAAAACCCACCTAAGACTATCACTTTTGACGATGCCAACGCAGTAGTCTTCTGGGAAAAAACTGAGGATCCTCCCTTTTTACTAGGCTTGAACATAAAAGGGAAGAACCTACACAACTACTTGGTAGATTCTGAAGCTTTGGGAAATGTCATGCCCTTATCCATATGCCAGAAGCATGGACTCCATCCCACCCCATCCAAAGGTACAGTAGTCTAGATGGACAAAATTATTGTGAAAATGGTAGATGAGCTGAAGAACATCAGCATTCAGCTCATCCAAGAGCCTCGGATATCAAGCATAATTGACATCTAGGTGGTGGACATCCTGGAGACTTATGGGATGTTGTTAAGTCATAATTTGTCTAAGACACTTAATGGTTATTTTTCCACTGACTTCTCCCACTTGTGGCTCCCCTGGGAAGGCAAGTCTAACCAAATTCGGGTAAAAAGTGAACCCAAGATGAAGCAGGCCCTCACCGAAGTTGGGAGGGTGAATGAAGTCCTTTTCTGTGATACTTCCCCTAGAGTGTACCGACCCCTTGACATCCTCACATTTGATTTCACCCTCAAGGAGGAGCCCATAGTCTCTCAGAGGATTCAAGACCTGGACAAAAAACTGAGGGGTGAGGTTAACTCACAAGGTAACACATCAACTCCCACTACACTCTTGTCCAGCACTTGGTGCCAAGTGCATTATCAAAAACATTCTAAACTAGAGTGTGAGCCTTGCATTGCCACTACTACCCATCACATCAACACCCTCCAGGAGAAATAACATCAAGCGGATTTTCCTAGACCTAGTAATCATTCCAGTGGCACTCCTATGGTGTCGTCTACCTAGGAGTCCCAACCAAAAACTCCTACAGAGGAAAACCTCACCCATGCACCATCAGAGCCAAAGGAAACTCCTCCCAACCTTCCCAAAATCAATCCAAATGCCACTTCTCCTTCCCAACCCTGAAAAATGAATGATGATCTGTGGCCCTAAATTTTGATGGGTCCTAGTCTAAACAAGGTTGTGGGGCCAGAGTGGATTTGATCAACCCATGGGGAAATCCTTCCTCACATCTTATAGGCTATAGTTTAACTGCACAAACAACATCATGGAGTACGAGGCCTTGGTCCTTGGACTCCTATTCACATTAAGAAAAATAAATCACCCACCTCCGGGCACTGGGTGATTCAGAGTTGATCATTAAGAAGGTCCTGGGCCAATATACTTGTCACAAAAAAAGATTGGCTGCATACCGCAACCAAGCATGGAGTCTCGTTGAATATTTTGATTCCTTTGTCATTGAACTCATCCCCCAGAAATGAAGCTATATTCTAGATGCCCTTGTCATATCCGCCAGCACCCTTGAGCTAATGGCTGGCTCCAAGCTCCAGAAGTTCTCTATTAAGATGATCCCCACCCCATCCATACCATAAAATATCACCCACTTTCAAGTCTTTGAGGATGATCAGCATATTCTGGCCTGCATGGCCAGTGTTGGTGTCTTCGAGGATCAGATAGTGGAAGAAAGAGATCATGACAATACCGAGTAGGGTGAAGAAGACGACAGGATCATAGACTTACCAATCAAAACCATCCCCAAGGGGATGGTAGCGCTATAATGTATCTTAGATTTGGACCCCCAAGGCCGAGAGAAGATATCGTCCTCCTTAGAGGGAGGAAAATTTTAAAAGATTAACATCGGCCAGGTCGGTGAAGAAAAAATTGTGCATATTGGAACCTCCTTCTCCCCAGTGGAGAAGGAGAAGATTCTCATGATTCTCTGAGAATACATTGATGTAATTGTATGGGGGTATGAGTATCAGAAAACCTATGACACATCCATTATTACCCATACCATCCCACTGAAACTAGATGCTAAGCCCTTCCGACAAAAGAAAAGACTAGTAAACCCATTGATATAACCTCTAATTCATCAGGAGGTTCAAAAACTGATGTCAGCCCAGATTATCTTTCCTATCTGGCACACAACTTGGATTGCCAACCTCATCCCTGTGAGGAAGAAAAGTGGCGAGATTTTTCTTTGCGTGGATTTTCACAATTTGAACAAGGCATCTAAGAAGGATAATCACCCTCTCCCCTCATTAGATGAGGTGTTACAAATCATGAATGGATCTCAAATGATATCCTTCCTGGATGGGTACTCTAGGTATAATCAGGTCATCGTTAAGTATGAAGATAGAGAAAAAATGGCGTTCACCACCAAGTGGGGAATGTTTGTATACCGGAGGATACCCTTTGGCCTAATCAATGCAGGGGCCACATTTCAAAAGGCTATGGAAATTTCTTTTGAAGGCCTAGTAAATAGGTGCATAATCATCTACATGGATGATTTGACCGTCTTTTCCTAGGATAGGCATGATTACTCTATCCACCTCACCCAAATTTATGAGAGATGTCATCGGTATGAAATTTCCCTCAACCCCAAGAAATGCATATTCAGGGTCACTAAAGGGAATCTTCTCAAGCATATCATCTTTGAGAAGAGTATATCCATCAACCTTGAGAGAGTTGAAGCGTTGCTGAATCTACAGATGCCTAGCAGCAAGAAAGAAATGAGATCTTTCTTCAGAAAGATAAACTTTGTCCGGTGATTCATCACTAGATTCACCAAGATAGTCAAAGCACTCAATGACATGATGAAGAAAGACACAAAGATTAAGTGGAGTCCTGAAGCAAAGTGGGCATTCACCTAGATTAAGAAAATAATTATCGAGGCACTAGTCTTGGCTAGTCCAAACTATTCCCTCCCATTTCACATATACTCCTTTGCTTCACCACATTCTTCCGCAACACTTTTGACCCAAAAAGTTGAAGGGGAAGAATACCCAATAGCTTTTATGAGCTCCCCCTTTAAGAATGCCAAAGTCGGGTATTCATCTTTGGAATAGTAGGCCTTTTCTCTCGTCCGCACCATGAAAATGTTTTTGCATTACATCCTCTTGAGAAAAGTGCATGCTATCATCCCAGACCAAGCTGTTAAGTCTCTACTCCTGCAGAGTGAATTGGGTGAATGATGGTGGAAATGGATGGCCATCCTCCAAGAGTATGATTTATAAATGCAACCCATGAAGATAGTCTGAGGCCAGGGACTATGTAGAGAAATGGAAAAAGGAACTTCAAACATTGAATGTCAAACTTATACAGTGGAATCCATCACTCAACATCTGTTGTATACCAACCTGGTATACTTATTGTTGAATAACAGATGCCCGGAGGGGCTACCCCCAAATAAATGTCACACCTTGTGGCTAAAAAGTGCACACTTCATGATAAAAAATGGAATGATTTTTCATAGGAATCATGAGGGAGTGTACCTCTAGTGCATAGATAGGAACCAAGTTGCAAAAATGATTGAAGAATTTTATGGGCAGTTTGGAATTGGGCATGGCTTAGGTGATGCCACTGCCCTCCAGATTCTCTAGGCTAGATACTATTGGCCTTGCATTTTTAAGGATGTCTAAACTCACATTAGGAGATGCCACACTTGCCAAATGGCGGCACATCGTGAGCAAAACCTGACCATGCCTTTGCAGCCGGTCTTTGAAGTTAGACCCTTCACCCAATGGGTGTTTGATTTTATCAGGGAAATCAACCCCAACTCATTTTTAAACCACTGGTACATTTTGACTGCTACCGACTATTGCACTTGGTGGTCTAAAGAGATTACTTGAAAAAACAACACGGCAGTTGTAGTTATCAAATTCCTGGAAGAAAACATACTCACTCATTTTAGAATGCCATTTTCTATAGTGTGTGACAATGGTCTGACATTTTCTTCGGCGTAATTTCTCGAATGGACCTATGATCATATGTAAAGTTCCTGTTTGTAAATACCTTTCCCAGTGTTCCTTAGGAATACCTTGTAAATAGTTTGTCAGCCGTCCTCTGGGACCGCCTTCCCTTTTTGTTTTTTCCTTTGTTTTTGGCTTTCTTTTATTTTGCGTTTGTTTTCTAGGTTCCCAGCATGTTGTCTTCCTGTAGAATGGTATGCTTCACCTAACATCTAGCCCCTATAAAGGTACCTTGTTCATTTTGGGTAGTTTGGAATCTATTATTAGCATGGTGGAATTTCTCCACACTCAGGAGTTTTTTTGAGTGTATGGTAACAGGTTACGAGTAATCTTCATCAGATTCACATCTTGAAAGTTTGGACATCAGTTAACAGAAAATCTAAGGAACAAGTAATCACATGATCCTTGAGGGAAGATCGGTTGCACTGGTTATCAACCAAGTCTGAAAATAATCAAAATATCTCAGGTCTGAGACATTCTCTCCTATTTGGCAATTCAAAATGGGTGGTAAGGTGAAAGAAGTACTGTCGTGGAAATTAGCTAAGCTTAAGGTTCACGGTAAAAGAAGTACCACCTTCCCATCTTCAAAAAAAAAGAAAAGAACAGAAAGGAATTGTAGAATAGAGAACTTTTGTATCCAGGCAAACATGCAAGATAAGATGACTTTGGTTTGACTTATTCAATGCCTCCTCTCTGCTGCTCCCAGAAATCATAGACTTGATTTTCTTTCAAAACACACACCTCACATGTGAGGCCTACCCCAGTCTGACTTAATCTTAACACTATTTCTCATTTATATGCTCTCCAGTCAATACTAATTTTGCTATAGTTAGACTTTTGGGACATATGTATTACTTTATGGATATGTGGAAACCTTTTCTTGTATACAAACCCCTGATTATGTAATTGGGAAATCTATATAATACTCTATGTTAGTGATGCAGATTTCTCTACAGAACTTAGTTTTGATGGTTTTGTATATTGGATTAGTATGTGGATGTTAGATATAATCAAGATGCAAATTTATTAAAAGTTATGTTTATGCATGTGGAATAGATGCAGATATTGTTAAAATTAATAATCTTTGATGCAAGTGTGAGTGAATGTGTGTTCAACTTACGTTATGTATTCTATTATTTTTATGTATTGATTTATTGGACCTACTGATGTGTGCAATGAGTGTGCAGGAAAGTTGACCATGGTACTAATTGGGGATTCAGCAATGGACCTATGTGAAAACCGTGATGCTAAGGCTCTGTCTATATAAAGATACATGGACCTTATTGTATTGTCTTTTTATTCGTAAAAGTGTGGTGTATGATTATAATTTATTTAATTAAGTAAATGTGTAATAAGTCATGCTCATGTGAAATTGTTGTGTCACTTGACACATGTGCACTCTATGTGTT
>MU224140.1:4558042-4568633 GCA_018584345.1 Thuja plicata
GTATGATTGTCATTTGAATACTATTAAAGGATAATGTTTAAAGTTGCTCCATTTCCCTCTTGTGTTATTGATAAATATTATAATTAGTAGAACCATGAATTCCTGATTGGGTTAAAAAGGTATGTTACATTAATTTTATAAAAAAAAAATTGTCGCATTTTTAGTTGTAATTTTTGGGCATTACATTTTGGATGGAGAAGCTTATGAACCTGCATGGGGAAATAGACTAGGCAATGGAAGAAATTGCTAGCCAGAATAAGGAAGAGACCCCGCCGAAAAAGAGGTCCTAAAGAAAGAAGCTGCCACAGAGAAAGAAATCCAAGAAGAAGCACAAAAGGAGCTTGAGTGGGAGGAAACACTGGTCTAGGAGACTGAGAAATAACCAAGGCAAAAAAAAAACAAGCAATCGACGATTGGGGAAACTGGACCTACGAGATCAACTGTACCCCCAATTGTTATGCTCTAGATGCCTTTGGTTACTCTGGGTGACCAAGCACCCTAGAGTACATTCAGTAAAGTGATCACAATAGCCCAAACACTAAACCTTGGCCAGACACCTCTGCCAGTTCTTGAGGATGTTCCAATAGAGAAGGATATCCTGGCGAATGACGTCGAAGAAGAACAACAATAGCAGTAGGATGAGCGGAGAATCACTGAGGATATGAATGTTGATTCACCTGATGCTGAGAAGGATAGGGAAATCCCTGATGATATAGGTGATGTTGATGTTAGTGGAGAGGATATCCTAGACATCATAGACAAGGACGCCAATAGGGTAGAAGTTACTGAGGCCTCTGGAGAATAAGAACAGGAACAAAAAAAGGAGAAAGAGCCCGATGAAATTGTAGATACTAGGAATTCATCGCTGGACTCTAAAGGGAGTCCTAATACTCAGGCCTTGGCAACAAAACCACCCCAATCCCCACAATGGCTGGTGGAATCTAAAAATAGAAAGGCCTCGGTGGTAGCAATAGGTGTTCCACTCTCCCTGGCTAAAATGATGGCCTAAAACGTAGAGGCCAAGAAGCCTAAAAAGGTTCGGACAGTCCATACCCTCTAGAAAGGTCCAGAAGGAAGCATAGTTACAACAATTGCAACACCTCCCCCAGATATAGATGTAGTGGTGGTGAGGGCTGAAGATTATACAATCACAAAAGTGCCTCTGGGGAGGAGAGACAAGCAGGGAGAATTAGACTTGCTACAAGAGGGAGCCTGAGAAGTAGAGGCCTGATATGATAAATATGCCCAAAAGTTGAAGAAGGAAAGAGAAAAGAATGAGAATCTCCTCAGACTTCTTTCAAAACTTACATAGCCCCTAATGAAGATCCATCTGGAAGCTTCCACCTCCGGATTACCACTTCCATAGGGTGACATATATGCTCTAAGAGCCATAAAGAAGAAGGCATAGGCTATGGACAGGTGGGTCACCGAGCAGATAACGGTCGTAAGGAAATTTTTAGTTGTATCGCTCCAGGACCTTTACTTGGCTAAAAATATCTTCCTCCAAATAACCAATGCATTTTTTATATGGCAAGGAAATTTGGAGAAGTATGAAAGGTGGAAGACCAGGTTGGATGAAGTCGTCAACTCCAGAGAAGAGGTCGTCATAGAGACGGGAATTTTGGGAGAGGAATCATTTGAATTCCTCTAGGCCCAGTACTCTAGACTTGGCCTCAAAATTGAGGTGTGCAAGAAACTGGTCAGGACCCTAAGGGAGAAGGTCACGGTAGTCCGGTATCCATTGGACCTATTCAAATCATTTGTTGTAAGGGTGTCACAAACTGACCCCTTCACCACCAGAACATGCACCCCAAAGGAATATGTCCTTAGTAACTATGATGAGTTGATGGAGTCCCTGTATCAGTCTGTCAGGGACTTCAATGGAGGAAAGATATCAATAATATCTAAGATGATGCTTCGGGCTCATGACACCATAAAATTATTAGATGAATTCTAGAACAGGGCCAGAGAGGTTGAAGAGAATTTTGAGGCTATCCATGGCCGGTGGAGTAGCATTAAGGACATAGATGAGGATGGAATCAGTCAAATTTTGGAAGAATTCAAGAACAATAAATGGCAATAAAGTTCTCCGGATTCTGGAGATTTTCACCAGTAGGGTGCATTCTTTTACATTCATTATTCTTTGAGCGTAAGCTCCCAGATCCTAGAGTCCCGGATCCAATAGTTTTGTATTCTTTTGGTGGCCTGTGTCTAGGCTCCCTAGAGCCAACTGGTCACTATCCAACAATCAATAAGAGTGTCAGAAAGTAGGTGACCCCAGTAAGGCACATCAGCTCGAAGAATGGTTCTGACAAATGATCTTCCCAAAGTACCACTCCAACATTAACTACCTAGCGCATCAAAGACAGCAAGTCACATATTGCATTGATGAGGCATGTATCCTCGAACTCTAAAGAGATCAGATTTCTTCTCTTCTCCCTCCAGCACTCTTCTCTATGTTTATTCTTCCATACCTCTCTTGTCTTATTCTTCTGACATGTCAGACCTCTTCTCTTTTCAAGGTAGTTGTAAAGTGGTGCAGGTAGTACCAACCACTGGATATTGTATTTTATTATTGATGTGTGAATTTATATTAGGTTAACTTTAGGGAAAGCATGTGTATAAATAACAAGTCCAACCTCAATTCAAGGGTTGGCAAAATTGTGAATTTTGTAGTCCATGCTGTTAGCATTTTAGCATTTCATTTTTTGGTAGTTGTAGAGCTCAATGCTCAATAGTTCTTAGTAGTTCTCAGTAATTATATGCTCTCTTGGAGACATTTATGTACTCACCAGTGATGCTAGAAACTTGTTAATGAAGAAGGAAGGATTCTTGCAATGATGTTGTTGGTGTCTTGATCTTTGAGTTAACTCTCTTTTGTGATGTATGTTTTTGATGTCCTTTGCTCTAATGTTTAAGTAGATTAATGACCTCTTTTCCCTTGCTATTGAACATGTATGAATCATTGGTTCTGTATATGTTTAGTATTTAGTATAGTTAATTAGAGCCGAGAAAAACTAGCTATCCCCCCGAACAAAATAGTCACACACTCAACTTAGCTACCGCACTGTCGAGACCCGACACTTAGGTGCTTGAAGGCCCAAAGAATTTATTCCCCAGACAACCTTTACAGGAAAATTTGATCAATACCTTGGTACACGATGACAACTTACATCTATTGGTGAGACGGTCACAAATTCCCATCAATAGAAACCTTAGGACAAAACTTGTAGTTTGATTCTTCACAGGTTGAGTTCTTGATAAGAGAGACCTTCTAATCTTTTTTTATCTTGATTTTTGCGGTACGGTAAGTGGATTCCATTATTCATTAAAATTAGGGCTTCTTCACAAATGAACTATGAGCTCGATAAGTCTTGGTACTTACAGGATGATCGCAGTGAGTGCTCAAAATCTATTGGAGTTGCTTTGGAATCATTGTTAATCTCTCTGCAATGTGATCGCTATGAATCTCTTCTTCACTCTACAATCTTCTCATAAATTCTAGGTGAACAAATGAGCTCTCATTTTCCCTTTTTATAGAAAAATATAACCTAAGTGATACATTAAATGCTTCACCTTCCACTTGATTGACAAAGCATAGACACTCAGTTAACATACCAAAGACTTCAACTCAGTGAGTATTAAATACTCGGTACAAGGTGTCAACTCGATTGTCTCATGCATGTTTACCAACAATGCTCGATGTATGATGTCAACTCGGCTAACTTTCATATGTTTTCCAACATGCATTTTATGCTCGGTTTACATTGAGTGATGAAACCAGATATGGGTTGATTCACACAATCATAAAAATTAATAACATAGTGCATCTTCATTCATGCTAATTTGGCATATTATCAATGAATGTTGGAACTGATGTAAACTATAGCTTTGTAGAGTGTAGTTTCATACTTACTTGTATTGCTTAGGTGGGGGTGGTGGAATCACCTAATCCATTAGATGAGGTGTCACCAACTATATTGATCGATCTAGCATTAGCATTATTTTAAGCTCTCCTACAAATTTGATTTCTCATTCTCCTAATGTCTTCAATAGTATTTCCATTTGCAAAAGTTCTTGACTCTATTACTCAGTCTCTGCAATCCTTGCTTAGGTGATCAACCTTATGACAGTGTAAGCATGCCATTTTGGAGTTAGTCTAATTTCTAGATCTTCTTATCCATTTCCTCATACAGTTTTCAGCTATATGTCTATATCTACTACATGTTGTGCAATTTACCCATGTGTTGCAATCCCATACATATGAATTACTAACTCTTCTCAGTTGATATGTGTTTTCTTGTTCTTTGGGTTTCCAGACTTGCTTTTTCTATTTCTTGCATTCATGAGATGTGGCCATGTATGTTACAAGTAGAACAATGTTTTTCAATGTAAGATTTCTTATTTGGCTTATTCTTCTTAGATCTGCATTCATGTGCTTTGTGTCCTTTCTTGTTAGAGTTATAACAATTACCTATGAATGTAGAAGTGGTTTTAGGAATACCTTTTGCTTTACTTCTGCAAACATTTGATGTATGGCCTGGTTTTCCATAGTGATTACATGAACGCTTCTTTGGACTTGGAGTTGTGTAGAAATCCCTTTGATCAGCTCCATTTGATGATTTTCCATGCTCGATATACCCTAAACCGGTATTGTTGTTGAGTCTTCTCTGTCCATTCATAAAATCATCCATTCTTTTTGTACTATCTGTAGCTTTCCTGATCATATCATTATACTATTTCTGAATCTTTACTTCATGCTTTAGTTTCTTATTTTCTTCTTTTAGTTCACCAATAACTTCGAATTTTCTATTAAGTTCTATGTTCACTCGGTTGGCCTCATGACTCATAAGAACTATTTGATTGGTGATCTCAATGTGATGTTCAGTAAGTCTCTGTATCTCAGATTCTTTCTCTTGTAACTTTTTAGTAATCCTCCTCCTGTCATCAATAGCTAAAGTTCTTTCTTGTTCAACTTGTCTTGCATTATTCATAACAACAATCATTCTTACCATCTATGTCTCTTGACTGATCTGCAATACTTTTACTTGTTCATTCAGATGTTGTTTGATTTCATTTAGACTTATAATGCTTCCTTCAGATGTGTCAGATGTATTACCAGATCCAAATCCAGAAGAATTAAATAAATTAGGTATCTCTTCTCCATGATAGTTAGTTTCATTGTAGCGAGATGTCATGACTTTTCTTTCATCCAACAACTCTTTCATTTTTATTCTTTCTTCTTTGTATTTCTCAAAGAAAATCCGTATCTGCAACTTTTGATTCTCAACATTTTTGTCAAGCTTATACCTTTCCATTGTATGATCTTTTCTCTCAAGTGATTAAACTTTTCCAAATAAGAGATCTAGATCTGATACCAATTATTACAATAATGGAAGGGTGTGTACTAAGAGGGGAGGGGTGAATCAGAACCCTAAAAACTTTTATAAATTAACCTTAGTAATCTTTTCTTGCATTACTGACCATTTTTTCTTTACTACCTCATGCATGTAATATCATATCATAAATGTAAATGCATGTAAACAAACATAGAACATTCATGAAACTCATTTATACATGAAACAAGAATTGATAACGCAAAAAACCCCTGTTATAAGGTAAAAAATGTGGTGGGGCTGAAACCCACAAAGCTTAACTATCTGCAAAATGGAAGGTGTTGGTTAAGGCTACAAGTTGTGATCACTTCTAATGATCTTAACCTATTAGGAGTAACATGTTAGACTTTTTAAGTCTACTCAGTTAAGATATTTTATCAACATAATGTAAGTGTGCACTCAGTTAAGAGATTTACAATAAGACTGTTAAGTCCACCTTCTTGAAGGATTTCTTCTATTTTCTACAATTATTAGAGAGTAGACAAAAAAATAGATGACCTGATAGCTTTCAATTTTGAATTTATGATTACAGATCCATTAAGTTCACAAAATATATGTATCACCTATTGTGATGGATAATACCTCTATTCTGCTCGGTATCCTTGAAACTAGTTCTTCATAACTGAATTCTTCTTTATCTTTTCTTCTGCATGAAACTCTCTGTCTGATCCATAAATGTCCTTGTGTGGCTATAATCATCATGTTCTTGATTGATTACACATCTATATATACAATGTATTGACCTAATTAGGTTTCACACTTTGCTAGAATAACTCTAAGATCTAAGGTTTACAACTTGACCTTGATCTCCTAGTTTGCATGTATACAATCAGTTAAAATGATTAAATCCATCAATTACACTTTTCTTGATCCTCAAGAAATGGTTGTCCAGCTAAGAAAAAAGCTAATTTAAAGACTAAAGTACTTTAGGTGACGTGTAGATTAGATCCTCTTTTCTCAGTGTTAAAACTATCTCTCAATTGGACTGGCGCTCGATGATGTCTCTTCTTGGTTGTGTCTCCATAGACTGGTGCTTGGTTTTGTCTCTATTTAGTTATGTTTCTGCACGGTGTACTAAGCATTTTAGAGACCACTGTGTTCAGTGAACATTGTGCGCAGTGAATGTTGTTACTCAGTGAATGTTGACCGACCAAAACTATCTGCTTTGTATACTAATGACAATATCTGATCCTTTAAGGATTATCACATAATTTATAAGGAGTCTTACTAGTATCGCCTTTTATATGCACCTGGTTAAGAGTGTAAACAATATTACTCATAGCATCTCTCGAATAGACATGTAGAACATTTCCTTCTAACCTCACAGTCTTGGGAGTTTCTTGAATGGTTCATTTTTTCCTTTCCACTACTCCATTTTGCTGAGGGGTCCTTGGAGTAGACACATGTCTTCTTATTCCATGTTCTTCACAAAATGCATTAAAATCAATGGAAGTGAATTCACCACCTCTTTCAAATCTCAGACACTTCAACTTCAAACCCGTCTCTTCTCAACCATAGCCTTGAATATCTTAAATTTATCAAGAGCCTCATACTTTTCCCTTAATAAAGTAACCCACAACATCTTAGAATAGTCATCAATCAACAACGTGAAATATTTGTCTCCTTATAAGATTATAACTCTAGAAGGACCACACAAACTAGTATGCACAAGATCCAACAATCCACTTAAACAATGATTCTTCTAAAAGTAACTCTGGTTTATTTTCCCAACTGACATTCCTTGCACATGGTGTTAGTAGGTTTCATCAACCTAGGAATATCTCTCACTTCTTGAGTAGAACTTATCTTAATAATATTATAAAAATTCACATGACACATCCTTCTATGCCACAAAAAAACTTTCATCAATTTGAGCAATCAAGAATCTTTTTTCATCACTATTTAGATGAAAGACATTACCTTTAGTTTTTTTACATGATGCAATCTCAATTCTAGAACTTCCCAAGATTCTACACTTGCCATTATTGAATTTTAGATCATATCCCTTTTCAACGGCTTGTCCAACACTCAAAATATTATGCTTTAGACCTTCAAAATACAAGACATCATCAATATTGTTCTTACTATAAAAAGAAATGGATCCTCTTCCACATATTATACCAGTTGTATCATCACCAAATCTCACAACACCACCTTCATAATTTTCCAAAATCACAAAATTACTCTTATCACCTATCATATGATGAGATCACCCATTGTCAATCACCCATTCATTTCTTTCTTCAATTTGTGTGGCCAAAGCTCTTCCCTCATTCATGCAGCTAGTAGGGTCAATAGGTATTGGATCATGTTCCTTGATAACAATGAATACCCACTCATTATAACTTGTACCTCCATTATTAGATTCATCATTTGGGACACCTTCATCAGCAGCATAATAACATCTCTTCTTAAATCTAGGCTTGTTAGGTTGTGACTTAGGATTCTAGCTGGACATATCGAAGAAAATTGGCCTATCTTATTGCAAAAAAAAATTTAAGAGGCAATTTACATTCATACTTAACGACACCTTTGGTAAATATCTTGTAAATAAGGGCTTCAAGCTTCTCAAGCTCTCACTCTTCATCTTCAATCTCTTTTCTCTCCTTCTCATAGTTGGACATCCTCCTTGAAGAACTTTCTCCCAGATCACATCTCTACTTATCCTTTCCATAAATAGTTTCCTTGAATGTAGATTCTAGCTTCGGAAGGGCATCGCCAAACTCACTCATTCAAAAGGTAGTAAGAATACCAATAAACATGTCTTTGGTTACATTTATCATAGTTCTGATCTCCTCAATAGTAATGACCTTATGCTCGTAAGATGTAGGTAAAGATATGAGCACTTTAGCAACAATCCCTGATTCTTCAAAGTGTCCACCAACGCATCTGATATTGCACACAAGTTCATTCACCTTCTACATGTAACAATTAATATTCTCATCTTCACTCATCCTCAACATTGTTGGAGATTTGCTTCTGTGAAAATAATTAATTATATGTTTGTCATTGATGACAACATATAATATACAGAAGTATTCTATATGAAATTATTAGTATAGATGTTCTGGAGCTATGCGTGTTCATTTCCATGGTGTATACATGTTCTAGATTCTATGTGCATTCATGCCGAGTCAGATATGAAGTTTCAGTTGAGTTATGCTAATCAGTTATGATAGTTACAGATACTGAAGACTATCTGTGAAGAGACGACGTAATTACATTATTTCTTGAGTTGCACCTATCTTTGGGATATGTGTGTTTGTATTCATGTTTAGTTATGAGTTAAAGATAATCATCTAAAGGTACCAAACATGTTCTATCAGAATCATGAAGTTGGAGTTAATTTGGTGGAGCCAGCTTTGTGAAGCGTCACGTCTATTCAGTCTGAGTTGCGTGTTTCTAATCAGGTTGCATGGTTGATGTGGCCAAATAAAGAAGTATTGAAGGGACTCCAAGAGCTGACGAAGATCACATCCTTTGGAGAAGATACTTATAGTAGTTCATTTGATGAACGCCAAGTGTGAATGAGAAGAATAAAAGACAGAAAAAGTACAGAACAAAATGTTCATTGTTTTGGGACAGTAGAGACATTTCATTCATCAAGAAAAGATCTATGTGAAGAAGAAGTGGAAGTATACAATACATTGGAACTGATCAAGATAGTAGGTCTACTCAAATAGTTCATCTATCAGATATAGTGTATATCTGTTCTAGTGAAAGTTGCAACCTTCATCATTTTAGCAGTGAGCTTTTGGACAGTGAGTCCTCACTCCTAATAGGGTTACTTGTAAAAGACTCCTAATAGGGTCTGACCTTTAACCAGGTCTCTGTACTTATTGCATTGTAAAGAACAACTCCTAACAGGGTTGCAAGATCTCTTAATAGGGATAATTATGCTCAAGTACAATTCTTTGTGGGTGCTAATTCCCACCGGGGTTTTTACCTATTTGGTTTTCCCGTAACCAAAATTGTTGTGTTCTTTATTGTGTTATCTGAATGTGCATTTGCTTTATGTTTATATCTAAGTAAATAAAATAATTGAAGTAGTTGATAACTGATTCACCCCCCCCCCCTCAGTTATCCTTTGGGACTATTCCAACAATTCGTATCAGAGCCAAGTGCCTTGGAGAGAAAGCCTAACAGCTTAAGGTAGATCAGATGGCATACTTCAGGAAAGAGAGTCCTAAGTTTGATGGAGAAAACTATCTTGATTGGAAGAAAAAAATGATAACACATCTTCAGTGTGTTGGATTTGAGATCTATGAGATTGCAACTCAAGCAATTAAAGTTCCCACCTTGAAAGACCTTGCAGAAGAAGACTCTACAATCAAACAAAAGGAAGTGTTCACTCAAAATGCAATCGCCAAAGAAGCCCTAATTAATGCCCTATCCGACATTGAATTTTCTGAGATCGAGAAAGCAGATAAAGCATACTCTATTTGGAAATACTTAGAAGATATGTTTGAAGGAGACATCCAAGCATAGAATGTACGCAGAAAGACATGGAAGAAAAGGTACAACAAGTTAGAGATGCTACCTGAAGAAAACATCAGAGTCTACAATCAAAGAATTAATGAAGCAATTTTAGGTATCAGGAACAATGGTGGAGAAATTTTAGAGGATGATATAATGGACAAACTAATGACCATACTAATAGCAGACTATGAGAGAAAGATCAATATCTTAGATGAGACTATGCAATTTTCAAAAGACTTCAAGAGAGAGACTTTGATCAACAAAATATCTGCATTTGAGATATCAAGATTGAAAATAGAACCCAAAATTAAGACAGCTTTCAAAGCCTCAGTCCACAGTAAGAAATCCATAAGTAGCTCTAGTAATAATGAATAAGTGGATACAGAACTAGAACAAATCATTATTATGATTTCCAAGAAAGAGAGGAAAGGTAAAGGGAAATATGAAGGATAGCTACCATTCAAATTTTTTTCATGCAACAAAGTTGATCACTTTGCATCCAAGTGTAATACAAGAGTCAAGAAGTTCAGATCAGATTACAAGCCCAAGTACACTGAGGAATGTTATCATGTTGAAGATAGTGTAACTAATGATGATTCAGGAGAAGATGAAATTGGTTTCATTTCCATTAAAGACATTGAAAAGATGCTTGAAGAAATGGACAAAGAAGATGAAGAAAAAACACAAGAGCTAGCATTAGTTTCAAAAGCTGACAT
>MU224140.1:4568944-4583033 GCA_018584345.1 Thuja plicata
AAGTGGATGACAGTTGGCTATGGCACAAGAGACTTTGTCATATCAATTTTGACAACATAGTCAAGATAAGTAATGTAAAGGCAGTAAGAGACCTTCCAAGTATTGCAAGACCAATTGACACCATGTGCAGGGAATGTATGATGGGGAAGCATGTGAGGAACTCACTTAGGAGCAAACAAGACTATGTAGAAAACAAATTAGATGTGATACATACAGACCTATGTGGACCTACTCAAACAAGATCTTACTACAGAGAAAGGTATTTCATTTTTTTTGTTGATGATTTCTCAAGGATGATGTGGGTTGCATTCTTAAAAGACAAATATGAATCTTTTGAGAAGTTCAAAGTGTTCAAAGCTAAGGTTGAGAATGAATCTAGACTAAAGATAAAATATCTAAGATATGATAGAGGAGGAGAATTCACCTCTGACCAATTTTATGATTACTATGAAGAACATGGAATCAAGAGATAGTTAAGTGCACCTAGAACCCCTCAGTAGAATGGGATTTCATAAAGAAGGAACATGATAATACTTGACACAGTGTGCACTATCATGATTGAAGGAAAGGTTTCTCATACCTATTGGAGAGATGCGGTCAATACAACAGTCTATACTATCAATAGAATACAATTAAGGCTAGGCGCAGACAATACACCCTATGAACTTTAGTTTGGTAATTTACCTACTGTAAAATACTTCAGAATCTTTGGAAGCAAGTTCTACGTCAAGAGAGATGATAGCATTGGAAATTTTGATGCTAGAAGTGATGAAGGTATTTTTCTTGGTTACTCTACTAAAATCAAAGCCTATAGATATTTTAATCTAAGATTAAAGAAGATCATTGAAAGTACTCATGTGAAGATTGATGAGAAGTTTATGATTCAAGAAAGATATTATGACTATGCTCCCATGATTGAAGATGAGCCCAGACCCATCAATAAGGACACAGTTATCTAATAAATGTTTGACTATATTGATGTTTCATGTAACAATCCTGAACCAAGTGAAGAAGAACCATAGATTATAGATGAAAGTATCACTCCTAAGAACTCAAAATACACATCCAAATACCACTCTAAGGAAGATATCATTGGAGATCAGAGCACAAAATTCTTGACAAGATCTAGAGAAAAAGGTTCAACTATTGATGAAGAGGTATGCTTACTTTCACAGATTGAATCCTTAAGTGTTGAACATGTGTGCAAAGATTTAGATTGGCAAAGTTATATGCAAGAAGAATTAGATAAAATAATCAAGAATGATACATGGGAACTAGTCCCTAGACCTCATGACAAGAATGTGATTGGAAAAAAGTGGATATTCAAGAACAAAATGATTGAAGAAGGCACAGTGGTAAGGAACAAAGAAAGATTAGTATGTAAAGGATATGCGCAAAAAGAAGGAATAGACTACACTTATACATTTTCCCCTGTGAGTAGACTAGAAGCTATCAAGTTGTTTTTGGCATATGCAACATTCAAGAAATTTAAAGTATATCAAATGGATGTCAAGTCAGCTTTTTTGAACGGTGACTTGAAGGAAGAAGTCTACATAGAGCAGCCTGAAGGATTCAAACTTTCAAACAAACCAAACATGGTATGTAGATTAAAGAAAGCACTTTTTAGACTTAAACAGGCCCCAAGAGCTTGGTATGAGAGACTTGATGGCTACTTAACAAAGATAGGATTCAGAAAAGGAGCAGTAGATTGTAATTTATTCATAAGAGAGACAAATGAAGGATTGCTACTCATTATTTTTGTTGATGACATTATCTTTGGAGGTAATGACAAACTTAGCGTAGAATTCACCAAAGAAATGAAAAGTGAGTTTGAAATGAGCATGATTGGACCTATCAAATATTTTCTTGGATTGAATGTAAAACAAATAGACAAAGGCATATTCATAAATCAGTCTAAGTACGTGAAGGAGATATTGAAGACTTTAAAGATGGAAGATTGCAAACCAGTAAGCACCCCCATGATAACAGGAAGCAAGCTTTCTAAAGATGATGATTCCATAGTAGTTGACAAGACCCTATACAAGTCTATGATTGGAAAACTCATATATCTTACTTAATCTAGACCTGATATTTCTAATGCATTTGGCATTGTTGGAAGATTTGCAGCTGAACTCAAGAAAAATCACCTAATGGAAATAAAAATAATATTCATATACTTAACAGGGACTATCGACTATGGTTTATGGTATCCTAACTCAGAGACTATACAACTTCATGTGTATACAGATGCAGATTGGGCAGGTTGTGTTGATGACAGAAAGATTACATTAGGAGGAGCAGTATTTCTTGGAGACAGATTTATCACTTGGACAAGCAAAAAGCAGAATTGTATCTCTCAGTCAATAGCAGAAGCTAAGTATATTGCAGCAGCATTGAATTGTTCAACAATGGTTTGGATCAAATAGATGATTAAAGACTTTGGTATTCAGATTGATTATCCTATTTTTCTTCACTGTGACAACACTAGTACTATCAATATGTCAAAGAACCATGTGATGCATGCAAAGACAAAACACATTGAGATCAAATATCATTTTCTAAGAGAAAAATTTGCAGATAGAGAAGTAAAGTTGGATTATGTGAGCACTAAAGAACAATTAGCAAATATTTTTACAAATCCATTATCAAAAGATACTTTTGAGTATCTCAGGGAGAAGTTGGGAGTAATTCCCTTTCCTAATTCTAATTAGAATTTGCAGCAAGAACATTAGTCCTTGGTGACTGATGAATGGTTGACTACTCTACTTCTAGAGTAGTACCTGTGCTTAAGGGTGTTTAACACCCTTTGTCATTGATGTCAAAGGGGGAGTATTAGTAAGGGGGAGCATATACTCTGGGGGAGTATACAGAGAAACAGCAGTGAAGAGGACCTTTTGATGAGGATATTGAGAATATTGTAAAAAGAAGGAAGACACTTTGAGTTGATAACATCATATGTTGCCATTAATGTCAAAGGGGGAGATTTTTGGAGATTTGCTTCTATACAAATAATTGATTGTATGTTTTTCATTGATGACAACATATAATATACAACAGTATTCTATATGAAATTATTAGTACAGATGTTATGGAGCTATGCATGTTCATTTCCATGGTGTATACATGTTCTAGATGCTATGTGCATTCACGCCAAGTTAGATATGAAGTTTCAGTTGAGTTATGCTAATCAGTTATGACAGTTACAAAGACTGAAGACTATCTGCGAAGAGCCAATGTAATTACATTATTTCATGAGTTGTGCCTATCTATGGGATATGCATGTTTGTATTCATGTTTATTTATGAGTTAAATATAATCATCTAAAGGCACCAAACATGTTCTATCAGAATCGTGAATTTGGAGTTAATTTGGTGGAGACGACTTTGTGAAGCATCGCGTCTATTCAGTCTGAGTTGCATGTTTCTAATCAGGTTGCATGGTTGATGTGGCCGACTAAAGAAGTATTGAAGGGACTCCTAGAGCCGACGAAGATCACATCCTTTGGAGAAAATACTTGTAGTAGTTAATTTGATGAATGCCAAGTTTGAATGAGAAGAATAAAAGATCAAAAAAGTATAGAATAGAATGTCCATTGTTTTGGGACAGTAGAGACATTCCATTCATCAAGAAAAGATCTATGTGAAGAAGAAGTGGAAGTATACAATACATTGGAACTGATCAAGATAGTAGATCTACTCAAACAGTTCATCTATCAGATATAGTGTATATATGTTCTACTGAAGGTTGCAGCCTTCATCATTTTAGCAGTGAGCTTTTGGACAGTGGGTCCTCACCCCTAACAGGGTTACTTGTAAAGACTCCTAACAATTTCTGACCTTTAACCAGGTCTCTGTACTTATTGCATTGTAAAGAAAAACTCCTAACAGGGTTGCAAGATCTCTTAACAGGGATAATTATACTCAAGTACAGTTCTTTGTGGGTGCTAATTCCCACTGGAGTTTTTACCTATTTGGTTTCCCTGTAACCAAAATTATTGTGTTCTCTATTGTGTTATCTGAATGTGCATTTGCTTTATGTTAATTGATATCTAAGTAAAGAAAAGAATTAAAGTAGTTGATAACTGGGTCACACCCCCCCCTCTCAGTTATCCTTTGGGACTATTCCAACAAACATATCATATTTCCTTTTATACTTTGCAAAATTGCAATATTCTTCATTAAATTGCCGCCTTTATACAAGTTTTCGAACTTCTTCCAGATCTCATGATCAATCTTCAATTCTATAACATTTTTCATCTTAGTATTAGTCTGAGCACTCAACAATGCTTCCTTATCCTTATTATTGTATTCAACATTCTTGATCTCATCAAGAGTTGTAGGATTTGCAAGTGCAATATATTGGTTGTAGGTAATATCCAAAAAAGCTTCACCAATGCATCTATAATGACACTCCATGCAAATTTTTTAAAGATATTAGTTTGTACCATCACATGTTCAGACTTTCCTTCTTGTAAGTTGTCATGTCAGATCACCTCAAGCAGTTAAGCTTCTTCGGATAAACTTTCTCTGATACCAATTGATGTAAATATGGCAGAAACTGAGAGGGGGGGGGGTGAATTAGTTGTCCCAAAACTTACACATCTTAAACTTATTCTTAGATCTAATAATTATGGATGGAAGCATAAATTAGTAACACACATAACACCAATATTTTTTGCATGGAAACCCGGTTAAGAGAAAAACAACAATGGGGATGAATCCAAAAAATAGGTATACTCTATTAAAAGTATTACAAGGGGAATGCACATACATTCACGCACATTGCCTAGAGCTCACTACTCAAAATTAAAAAAGGCTCACTTCCCAGGGAAGGCTCACTACCTATACAAGAAAATTAGATCACATCCAAAAATTATAAATTGTATAATATCATCTTCTCTATGCCTGGATCAGTTTCATTGAAGCACAAAACAAGTTTCTTCTTCACACTTCTTCTCTACCTTCAGAAGATGTATTCATTCAATGTACATACATACTCATACAAATCCTCACAACCACACATAAATACATAATTATTACATTTATTTATACATGACATCAACCTTGGAAAGATCATCAAGGTTGGTTCAACACTCATCACCTAATTACAAAAATATTACCGTACTCAATACAATATTACATGTGGACCAAGCAATGCCAACCAAGACAAAACAAACCCAAATCATCCACCTCAAACATGAAACACCTCCAAGAATTATCACTTGAACATAAACAATATGCTACAAGTATCCAGTCAGCCAAGAACATGAAGAATACAAACATACTGACAGAAAACATCAATTGTGAGCTTAATGATCAATGTAGAACAACAACACAAAAGAGACACTATCCTAAAATATCCACAATAATAGGGAGAATATTGTATCATATAAAATTATGATCACGAGTTAAAAATAAATGATAATTAGTTAAGGGAAGATATGGTTCAATCATGATTGCAATATTCTCAATAAAAAAAAGAAATGTGACCCAATGATAGGTAATGAAAAGATCATGTACTCTCCAAATAACAATTGAGATACTCCTTTTAGAATTTTTTTGATGGAGTTGATTCTTTGATCTTATAGCTCCCATAAATAACACATATCATAAAAAGATAGAAAATACAATAGATTTGTTGGAAAAGTAAGAGATTTATATTGATGCAAAAAAAGAAACATGAATAAAAACACAATTACATTGAATTGCCCTGAATAAAGGATAAAGAAAATGTAGATGAAACCTTGGGCAAGGATTAAATTACATCATGCCATGTGTTTTAATCCTCTGAATCGAGGCAAAAAAAATATGCAATTTAAGCAAGCTTAAATATGCTAATGTAAAAATGAACCTAATAATTAAATAATCAATTAGGAAATTGTCTTTTTTTAATTTAGCATTTATGTCACCACTTTTGCTTGGTCAATCACTTGAGTGACCTTATAGCTTAAACCAAGTCACTAAAACAACCCTAGGATCTATTAGGTGACCCTATAGTTGAAGGTCTAGAATAAGATTTTGGAATGACATGAGAACTTAGAAGCTAGACCAAATATTAGAACAAGTGTATAAGAGGATAAAAGGGGAATTAGAAGGACAAATAGAATACTGTTAAAAAATACAATTTTCTAAAAGAGATATGTTGTACATGGTGTCTGTCATGAGTTAGATTTTCAAGCCAACATATAATGACTATGTTGGCCTCTATGATTTTGAGCAGTTACAACATCAATGCAACAAATTAATATAGCATTGCATTCATTGTCAGGAACCTAAAATTGTAGCTTTAAGCAAGGTTCAATATCAATTCAAGCATTAAAATTCTCACATAAATTATTTAAGAATTACACAAATGAGATATAAAGCTACTAATTATACAAATAAAAGTACACCCTCAATTCTTGACACTAAGTTGAAGGTGATAGATGACAACTTTTACAAAAAGATTAAACATAATTATTGTGCAAATAAAGAAACAAACAAACATACATATATAGAAAAAATACACAAATTCTCTACACACACACCCTTCCTTTTAAAAAATAACAATTATATATAAGGGATTTTAGAATTTTAGCAGAAAACATCATTGAATTTCACCTAAAATTGTATAGGGAAAACATTCATTTTAATATTTATGATACAAAGATTATGTTTTATGATTGTACCCTTTCTCTCTATTTAATATTGTATTATTTTTCTTTAAAATAGGTCTTACGTTAAAGAAAATATATTTATTAAAAAACCACTTGTTTTTTAGAAAAAAAGTTCTTATTGTCTATTTTTATATGATTTGTAAAATCATTGCTTTAAAAATAGTCATTTTTTTAATGAATAGTAGTCATTTTCATTAATATAAGAGATAAAGTACACTAATCACAAAAAAGGGGATACAAGATCACCCTTCAAAAGTCATACAAAGAGTACCCAGAAACAAATATATGAACACCATTTACACCAATTCTTTAAAACAAACCTTAAAGCATCATATCCATTACAAGATGACTTTTGACAATCATATTCAACTATTTGGAAGATCCACAAAACTAATAAAAGGATGTGTTGAATAGTTTCTTATAATGGCTAACGAAGAATGGAATGACAAATTCACTTGTGGGAAGCACTTGAATCCTAGTTTATTTTATTGGAAGAATAATATGGATGATGAAAATCACTATACAAATGGATTCATCTTTCCTTTTATATGTTTTGCTTATCTACATGTTGGAATTATATATAGAGCCAACTTACATATCACTTTTGAAGATATAACATTGTATTTACTATAGAGAATAAAATGATCTTATATGCGGGAATTCAATGAACAAAAATTAAACTAATTCATTTTTTTAGGCTTAAAAAGTGGTGAGAATGATAAATATAGATGGACTAAAATGAGATCAACATAATTGAAATGATTGGGATGAAAATGAAGAGTTTATTTTGTGTAGCTCGTATTTTAATGGCTAGGGTATTTGTGATGGGAAATGTTTTTCCCCTACATGATTCTAATGTGTTAGAAGATTTATTTTAGGATCTTTATAACTTGTTTGTCTACATTTGGGAGTTAGAGGCTTGATATAGATACAGGGAAGGGATATTGACTTTTTCAATATCAATTTACTTTTTGTAGATGTAGCAAGATCAATTACACATAATGAACATATTTAAGATCGATATTGAGGTTGAGGTTTTCATGGTTAAGTGGGAAAATGTAAATTACTAACAGTTTATGATGTCTTTGATGACATAAGTATTTCCATTAGTATGCAAAGATAAAACAATTGTTTAAACTGTTGGTTACACTACACCGAAAGTCAGGTTTCAAGTTCAGACCAAAAGTGCAAAGTAAAGGGAAACCTGACGACACAAGTTTTGAAGTGTAAACTGAAACTAAAACCCAAAGATGAAACAAAGGAACTCGACAGCAAGGGAACCCGACAGATAGTTCAACAAGGGAACATCAAAAGATAGACAAACTAATTTTAGAGAAAACTGAGCATCAGAAACTGAAACTCAGTTATATCCTGAGAAAATTGGATCTGACTTCCACGTAAGATAAAATAGTTATATTCTATATTTAGAGTTTTGATTTGTTTTAAAATCATTTCTTGAGGAATAGGACCATCTAGAACCAGGAGAAAAACAACTAAGGTAGACTCTCCACCATTGAAGTAAGGAACAGTGAAAACTATATGAAAAGAAAAGCCTCTACCGAGCACCCAGCACCGAGACAATGAAAAAGATATGTAAGAGGAAGAGATGACAAGGATGACACTAAAAAATATGAAAGAGAATAGAGAATAGAGAATAGAGGCAGAGAAGGCCAAAATTCCAAAGATAATTGATGAAATTTCATAGTCAATCATCAATACAGGCAATATATCAAATAATAAGATTAGACAATGGGTACATCTGTCTACCGAGGATCAGAATAAATTAGAGGAAGCAATCACTAAAATGATGGTAGCATACAAGTATGTACCTCTACAATTCGGAATTCATATTCCACAAGAGCTAAATGATAAGATATCAGTCAGGTGGACATATGCATTGCATATGGAGAAACAAATGAGAGAAATAATCTTAGTAAATTACATGCCCGACTCAACAGTTAAAGAAATTGAATCAACAATGAAGGAGAATGGAAAGAAATTTTTGGCAAAAACCAAAGCTTACAAGGTATTGGAGAACAATCTCGAAGATATTTACAAGGACAAATAAGATTTGGACCCAAATCTTTAATCCACCTAAGAAAATACTAGCTATCACCGAGAATGCTCACACGGAGGAGAAGGAGGCCACACCGAGCCCTGAGCATATTTTCATCAATGAAAATGAGGATGTCAATCCAATTGACTTGACAACAGAGGAAAGTAAGGCCATGGATGATATACCTCAAATATTGTAAACATTAGGAGAAACACCATATATCACTATTAAAGATATAACTCAAGGTGGTTCTGATGATAATGTCAAGGCTGATGAAGATGTAAGAATTGCCACCAAGCAAACAATTGCACATGAAACTATAAATTTTGCATAGGCAAATGTACCAGGTAACATGCCTTTATTGATACAAGCTATCAATATAATAACAAAATCAAAGGAGAAAACACCTAAGCCTGAATCAAACACACCAATGGACAAAGGTGATGAACAAGGGGAAAAGAAAAAGATAGATAATAGTGGAGAGAACCCGAATGATGCACCTATCAAGGACATGGAAAGGAAGAAAAGGTTGCAAGTCAAGACAAGGTTGATGTAGAGACATCTACAAGTGACCAACAGGTATTAACCGAGCCACCTAGAAAAGGAACCACACCTCTCAAGAAATCAAGGATAGAAATAGAGAAACAAAAGGCTCTTTCGACTGTTCCACATTCCCCCACTATCAACAACATTCTGAAGAAGAAGAACAAGAAAAATAAGGCCCCCATTACACTTGAGGAGATAATAGAAATACCTCACTGTGATCCAAGAACCCTTGATTATGAGTCACTGACAAGGTATGGGGAGCTATGCAAATGGAAGGCACAATAGGACAAGCTCAAACTGGAACACCGAAATACACAATCCATTGTATTAGTAAAGGAAATACTATTACAGGTAGTACCTGATACACAGATTGATCAAAATGCACCCATCATTGATCAACTAGAAGTTCTGGCCAAGGCAATCACCAATCAGAATGTAGATGATGGGGAGGTCATTAAAGAAAGAGATGAGGAGAAGTATCACTACAAGCTAACAGAGAAAATCAGCCAAGAAGTGGAAGTAAATAAGGTGAAACTTTCTGAACTGGTAACTCAATTAGAACCTGTTATTTTAGAATTAGTTACCCTAGTTCAAAAGATATGCACTATTGAAAACTTCACCACCGAGTATGATGCCCAAATAGATAAGTTGAATGAATATTTGACAACTAGTGCACAAAGTCTTTCAACCAAGCCAAATACATTTAAATTGCATTATGACAAACTAGTTGAATCCAAATGGTTCATACTTGAGATACAAAAGGAAGAAATCAAAATTAGGGATGAAGTAACCGAGCTACAAATATTGTTACTACTAAATCTCACATTGTTGATGACACATATGAAAATGGAAAAGACTCTAATTGTCACCCCAGAGATGTCATTAGCTGACAGCATCTATGACATGCACACTCAAATCACATTGGAGCATATTACCCTCAAGCACCTCAAAGAAAAATGGGACAAGCTAATGGTAGACATCAAGCAATCCTATTCACACATTTTTGACAAGTTGTAAGTTATACATCTTCGTCATTATTTTCAAAAAAATGGAGAAAATGTATATGTACATACACTATATCCACAAATGGGAAAATGTACCAATGCAAACATTGTAAAAGAGGGAAACATATACATACTGAGAGCATGCACATAGGGGGAGTCATTGTATAAGTAAAGAGTATCAGTAAAGAGTATAAGTAAAGAAATTGGTTTACATACTGTATATATCAGTTTTTGATACTAATGCCAAAGGGGGAGATTTATAATCCTTATAGGATCAAATGTTGTCATTAGTATACAAAGAAAATAGTTTTGGTCGGTCAGCATTCACCAAGCACAGTGTTCACCGAACACAGTGGTCACCGAAATGCTTAGTACACCAAGAAGAAACATAACCAAACAAAGACACAACCGAGCACTAGTCTACAAAGACACAACTGAGCATAGACATCACTAAGAACTAGTCTAACCAAGAGACAGTTTTAACACCAATAAAAGAAGATCTGAGCTACACGTTAGCTAAAGCACTTTAGTCTTTAAATTAGCTTTTTGCTTAGCTGGACAGTTGTTTCTGGAGGATCAAGAAAAGTGTAATTGATGGATTTAATCATTTTAACTTATTGTATACATGCAAACTAGGAGATCAAGGTCAAGTTGTAAACCTTAGATCTTAGAGTTATTCTAGAAAATCATGAAACCTAATTAGGTCAATACATTGTATATATAGATGTTAATCAATCAAGAACATGATGATTGTAGTCATACAAGGACATCTAAGGATCAGACAGAGAATTTCATGTAGAAGAACAGATAAAGAAGAATTCAATTATGAAGAACTAGATTCAAGGTTACTGAGAAGAATAGATGTATTATCCATCACAATAGGTGATACATATATTTTGTGAACTTAATGGATCTATAATCAGAAATTCAATATTGCAAGCTATCAGATCATCTATATTTGTGTCTACTCTCTAATAATTGTAGCAAATAGAAGCAATCTTTCAAGAAGGTGGACTTAATAGTCTTATTGTAAATCTCTTAAGCGAGTGCACACATACATTGTGTTTCTAAAATATCTTAGCCGAGTAGACTTAACAAGTCTAACATGTTACTCCTAACAAGGTAAGATCATCAGAAGTTATCACAACTTGTAGCCTTAATCGGCACCTTCCATTCTATAGATAGTGAAGCTTTGTGGGTTTCATCTCCACTGCAGTTTTTACCTTCTAACAGGGGTTTTCTGCATTATCAATTCTTATGTCATGTGTAAATTATTTTCATGAATGTTTCTATGTTTTTTTACATGCATTTACATTTATACTATGATATTACATGCATGAGGTAGTAAAGCAACAATGGTTAGTAATGAAAGAAAAGATTACTAAGGTTAATTGATAAAAAAATTTAGGGTACCGATTCACCCCTCCCCTCTTAGTACACACCCTTCCATTATTCCAACATTATGATGTGGTCATGTTCCTACCGTTAGATATTTCATAATTTTTGGAAGTAAATATTATATCAAGAGGGGTGAAGATCTAGGCAAGTTTGATGCTAGATGTGATGAAGGAATATTTCTTGGTTATTCTACCAAAAGAAATCCTTACCAATATTATAATAAAAAATAAAGGAAGATAGTTGAGAGTGAAAATGTCAAGGTTGATGAAAGCAATAAGAGACAATCTAGATCCTGTAAATAAGAGACAATCTAGATCATGTAGAGATGATTCAAATTAACAGAATGACAATACAAACCAACAAAATCTCAAACCCAAAATAAAGTTCAAATCATTTCAAGGAATCAAGTGCCGCAAGGAGAATAAGTTAGTGCAAGTATTAAAGAAAGAACACAAGAGTCTCAAATTCAAGAAAAGCCTAAGACTCCCAGGTATGTAAGATTGAATCATTCTAAAAATTAGATAATAGGTGGTCAAACTAGAAGGATATTTACTGAAGATCAAGTTGAGTATTGTTTGATTTCAAAGACTGAACCTAAGGATGTAAATGAAGCATGCAAAGATGAACTGTAGGTAAGAGCAATAAAAGAAGAATTGATGCAAATTGAAAAGAATAATATATGGGTTCTTGTTCCCATACCTAAGGACAAAAATGTTATTGGAACTAAATGGGCCTTCCAGAACAAACTGGATGAGGAAGGTGAATTTATTAGAAACAAAGTAAGACTTTTTTGTAAAGGATATTAAAAAATGGAGGGAATTGATTTTGAGGAAACCTTTTCCCATGTGGCGAGAATTGAATTCGTAAGATTATTTCTTGCTTTTTCTTCTTACAAGGATTTTAAATTTTATCAGATGGATGTCATGTCAGCATTCCTAGATGGTGAATTGGAAGAATAAATATACCTTGAGAAAATGGATAGGTTTCCATTATCTGATCAATGTGATTAGGTTTTCCAATTAAAGAAAGCTTTGTATAGACTGAAACAAGCCCCAAGAGAAAAGTGTGCCAGATTGGATAGGTATTTGTTGAAGCTTGGATTTAACAAAGGTACTATTATTAGTAATTTGTATTTCAAGATTGATCATGATAAGATTTTGATTGTTGATTATATTATCTTTGGAAGGAATGGTAGTGTAATGCCCCTCCAACCCTCACAAAACCTGATTATGCATGTTGGAAGTTTGGGACTTTTATTCTCTACTAATGATTCTGATTGAAGTTACTAATCCAATCTATTTCATCTCCACGTAAGTGTTTAATGTATATTTCTCTTTGAGTAGATATGTCAACTATGTGTTCATGATATTTTAGGAACATCGTGCTATGAAATAATCTAATATGTTTGTTGTATGAGGAACTTCATTTTTAATAGTTTGAGTACACTTGGATGAATTAATTTGATTAAAATACCTCTATGACTATGTCTCGGATGGTGTATATATATGTTTTTCAAAATGTCCATAAAGATTAGGTTATTTATGTGCTTTACCCAGCCATTATTAACACTCTTGTATGATTTTATGAATGATTGTGATGTTAACTATTGATTAGGGATTAACCAAATCACCCAATGGATCATATTATGGATTCAATCTGACCCTTTCTTTATAATTAATTATAATTGCTTTGTATTACGGGTTCTTATACCATAGTGACACCATATTTGAACTCTATGCTTTCTCTTATTTGATTAGCTGATGCGATGCTTTCAAAATGTGTTGGATAATATGTTCATCCTAATGATAATTTGTAAATGATCTGAATGTCACCTAATGAATTATATTCTTGGAATATTTAATGGAATTTGGTTTATATACATGATGACATTATCAATGATGATAGTTCATTTTTATTTTGAGATTATCATGGAGCTAACAAACACTAACGCAGTCATGATTTAGAATAAATGGTGTATGGTGTGTGTGTGTGTGTGTGTCTGTGTAGGATGAGGGGAGGCAGTCGTAGTCACTTCCACGAGACATCCACATGATGTAGCACTCCCCCTCCTTGTCTCCCACCACTTGTACATACAGATATATATATACATACATACATACATACATATATATATATATACATACACACACATATATATACATACATATATATATATATATGTATATACATATATGTGTGTGTATGTATATACATATATATATATATATATATATATGTATATACATATCTATGTATATATATATACATATATATGTATATATATGTATGTATATGTATATATATATGTATGTATATATGTATATGTATATATATGTATATGTACACACACACACACACACACACACACATATATACATATAGATATATGTATGTATATATATATATACATATAGATATATGTGTATATAT
>MU224140.1:4604772-4635452 GCA_018584345.1 Thuja plicata
AATAAAAGGTCAATTTACCAAGTAACAGTAATATATATTGAAGACATCTAAGGGACTTGTGGATTTATTTTTGTGGTAACTGATTCACCCCTCCCCTCTCAGTTACTCCATCCATATTTCCAACAATTTACTCCTACCTTCATGACTAGATTGTTCTGGACACTTACACCCAGAATGAGAAATATCACTTAATCTATAGTGCTTCACAGTTTGTCATCATAGCTAACGAATTCTATAGGCATGGTCTAGACGGTACCATTCTTAGGTGTTTATAACCTGATGAGTCCAAACATGCATTAGTAGAGGTGCATGAAGGCATCTGTGGGTCTCACTCTAACGGCCTGACACTGGCTCATAAACTTATTAGAGCTTGTTACTATTGGCCAGATATGGAACAAGAAGCTACACAGTTTGCTAAGTCTTGAAAATAGTGTCAACTACATGGTAACCTGATTCATGCTCAAGCCAAGGAGCTTATTCCCTTCATTACTTTCTGGCCATTTCAACAATGGGCCTTTGACTTAGTGGGTCAGATTTATCCCTCATCCTCAAATGGACATAAGTTCATCATCACAGCTACAGACTATTTTACCAAGTGGGTGGAGGCAGTCCCTCTCACCATTGCCAATGGAAAATTAGTAGTTATGTTCATTCTCACCTACATCATCTGCAGGTATGGTGTACCCTCAGCAATAATCACTGATAATGGGGGGCAATTTAAAAACAAGGATTTGACAGAGTTATTCTCTAAGTTTAAAATTACTCAGCATTGGTCTTCTATCTATTATCCTCAGGGTAATGGATAGGTGGAAGCATCAAACAAGACAATCCTTAAAATCCTACATCGCACAATGCACAAATTTGGACGAGATTGGCATCTCCAGATCAATCCATCTCTCTGGTCATATAGGACAAGCATAAGAACACCAACAGGGGCTAGACCCTATGCTTTGGTTTATGGATCAGATGTTGTGTTACCAATTAAGGTTGAGATTCCTTCTCTATGAGTCTCTCTGAAAGGCCTCATTATTGATGATGATAACAAAATATCTCAGCTACAAGAGCTAGAACTACTTGATGGATGTCAGCAAGTGGCATTCGATCACCTTAGAGCATACCAAAAAAGGATGTCCAAGAGATATAACAAGAAAGTTCACCCAAGGGACTTCTAAGCGGGTGACTTCATTCTGAGGGAAAACCCTAAGAATCAACAACATTGAATCTAAAAAGGAAAATTTGAACCAAATTGGCTTGGTCCATATGTTGTCGTAGTGGTATTTGGGTCTGGCACCTATCAAATTTATACTACTGAAGGGGAACAACTCAAGGAGCCCATCAATGCTCTTCATCTGAAACGGTTCTACAGCTGATACATCTTTAGTATGCTCATGTATATAGTAAAGTCCTGAAAAAATTCTAAAAATTGTAAAAAGTCCAAAAAAAATGATCATCTTAGTGAAAACCTAGTGATAGGTGCTTTGATGTATCTCCAAAAAAATCATATATTCCAAAAATACAAAAAAAAAATTAAAAAATCAAAAAATACAAAAAAAAAAGAGAAAAGAGAAAAAAGTGCCATTGATGAAAACCTGGCAAACAAGAATCATGGTAGCAAAAAAATAATTTATGCCAAGAAGGTGAAAACCTAGTAAACAGGCGCCTCTTGTTCCACATTGTTATATCTATCATAGCACCACTTATCTTTATGCATTTGCTTTCCTGCTTTGCTGCTTTGTTGCTTTCCTACTTGCATTTTCTTTTTCGCATGCTTTCCATTCCCGTCAAGACACCAACTTACATGGATTGAAACTGGTCATACTCTCGGAGCCACCCTCCTAGTCTAGGGGCACTTTCCTAGGGGGCACTATCCTATCACCTTTTGGGATCTACTTTACGACAGTCACCAATGGTTTTCACTGCAGCTTCCTACTATCGCTTAGCTTATACTGAGTTCTCTCTCCTTAAGAATCTCCCTAACATTAGTCACCAGTGGTTCTCACTGTGTCTTCCTACTGATGTCTAGCTAGTCCTATGATCTTTTTGAGCATCTCTCTCGCATCAGTCACCAATGGTTCTCACTGCATCTTCCTACTATCACTATACTATTGAGATTTCTCACATCCATTACAGTTGGAGTTGTACTCAAACGCTCTATCTATAGATACTTAGTCTTGACGATTCTTTGCTTTAGTTTGTACATAGCTTTCGATCACTTTCGTGATACTTTGGTTCCTTTGCGAGCCCTACTAACTTGACATTGATTCAATGCCATATGCCTGGGGGAAACCAAATCTATTTTTCCCTCACAACATACGTCAAGTCAGTCACTATTATTAGGGGTATGGGTTCCCACTTCGATCGCATCTTTGGTTTACACCCGAGTCAGTAATCTTGTCATTTCTGAAGGACAACTATCTGTTGACATAAACTGGTGTTTCTCAACACCCCAATTCAAACAATGTTTTTTAACACTATCTTTGGACACATCTATGTTTTTCAACACACATCAGATATCTCAAATGTAAACATCTATCGATAACAATCAAACACAATGCACTCATAAGCACAATGGTGTTTTTCAACACCAATATACACATACATATTCGAAAACTTTGAAACTAGCTAAGCTATGATTGAATCTCTCTTTGTATGTTGTCTATTCTCATGGATTTCATTAATATTTTCTTTGACTACTACTTGTTGGTCATGTTGTCCCGATGATCCAGCAATGTCAAATAAATAGGGTGTATGTGATAAGATCTCCCGCATTAAGGTGGAAAAGCCTCACATCCCTCAATCTTGTTTATTTGTATGCCATGGTGATGTCGGTACTATCTCCTTGACTGTTATTGCTTTATTTGTTTACACATGATTATACTCATGGTTATCTTGGCTTTGAATGCCTCGATACTGATGTACTCTTGCAATATCAACTGGAAACAATGTTTAGGTCATCTTGGCTTTTGTGCCCTGGTGCTTACATTTGTTTCCTACATTTTATTTGATGAAAGTCATATTCATATCCTTATGGTCGCAGTGGCACCAGTAAGGGTTGTATCGACTCTGATGTTCCAAAAATTCTCAATGATGATAATTATATGATGGGTCTCACAACCATGTCCTAGGTATTGCATCGAGCATAGGATTGTATTTTCATTCTAGACTTGCATTGTGGAAGAAATTCGATGTTCACTTCATTGCATTCTCCTGGGTTTATACATTGGGGAGTTCTTCTTCAGTGTCCTGGTTTCATCATCACTGCACCAGTGTTCGATCCTCACTCTCAATTCTTCACATGTTCTCTTGGATAGCATCCGTCACACATCTGGACACCCTGCATGAGATGTTAGTACCATATACATTATATTTGCATTATCATTTACACATTGCATTTACATATTTCCATTCACAAGTGCATTTACATATATCATCTACATACATACAACATTGCATCTACATTAATATGTGCTTCATATAAACTCATTAACATCACATACATGTGCATTTCATACATCTACATATATTCAAAACATGTTCATACATTTGCATACATTCTAAATCATCTAAACATATAAGCATATAGGAAACATCTCATAAATAATCAAATGTGACACATGTGATGATACCAAAAGATGAGCTCATATATATATATATATATATATATATATATATATATATATATATATATATATCAAATGTGTCGATACAATACAAAATGGTGCTACTTAAGCATGGTCTATCTCAAAAATGGTGGTACAATGCACGGATGCTAACACATCAAATCCATCATATGATCTCATCTATCAAATCTATCCTATCTAGCTCTGGCCCTCTCCCTCATCCCCTAGAGGAGGTGGAGGAGGAGGCATATCTGGTGGTGGTGGTGCCTGTGCACCCTTTGATCCTCTGGCATATGAGGAAAATCTTGGCACCTGCAATGCCTCATCTGGCACTACTCCCGCATAAGCTGTGTAATAATAGGTTTCTCGGGTAGCATGATGTCCTCCCTCTACCCAAAGCTACTCCTATGTCATCCGCAACTATCCTCGAGGATCTTGAAGCTCTTGATCTCTATCTAATAGCCACACATCTTGCATGGCAACCTATACATGCAAGTCTATAACCTGTCTTATAATCTTCTGTACTTGCTCTCTGGCTCTCCGTAGAGCATCCTCTGCCTATGATAGCACATCCCTGGGTAATGGACCCTATGCTAGCTCCTAAGAAAGCTAGTCCTCTTGCATTGGGTCCTCCTTTGGTACCTCTTACTTCTTTGCCTACTCATGTACATCATCGAGCTATGCAACTATCCTCCTCCTACTCTGCCTCCCATTGCAACTCGCACCGGGATCAATCCACATCTGGCATGTAGGTATGTCCACCTGTACCATGCGTGGACATGGTACCTATTGTGGTGATGGCTATGGTACCTACTATGGTGGAGGCACTGATGCCTACTGCTATGGCACCTGTGGGTGCACTACCTGTGTCAGCACGGCCATGCCAACTGAATCTATGAATCATGGGAAGGGATGCATCACAAAATGCTCCCTAAACTCTGGGGTCATACCTCCATCTGCAATCGCACTCAGGTAATGCCATCGAGTCCACACTAGGGCTCGTACGTCAATCATGCATCGACCAGTATCTAACTTGGTTGGCCATCCCTTCCTAAGCTCATCATGAAAATGAGCATAAGCACAGTACTCCTAGGAAATCTCATGCGCCTAGCCAAATTGCCACCAGACACGTGTCAGTGGAAATCGCTCAATAATAGATATGGCTCAGCCAAAGAGAGGCCAAGACACAAGCATGTACCCCAAATGATCTCTGGCATCATCCCAATCCTGTATCAACCTCCATGGTTGCCATGTCACAGCAACCAGATCATCGAGTTGAGCTCGCCACTGCTCTGTCTTACCCAGCATGGGTTGAGTAATCAAACCTCTATACCTATATATGTAGGGCTCCATTGTCTCCCTTAGATCATCACATATGGGTTGGGTAACCAGCAAGTGCTCCCATGTCCACACCTGTAATACAAAACCCCTGTCGCCATGCTCTTTACCTCTCTATAGGTGATCTCGTGCATCTCATGGTACATATGGGCCAGCATACACTGACCCCACCTATTTCTGATCGGCTCCTCCAGCATCCTCTGTAGCATCCGACCCCAACCACACTCAAAACCATGATGACCATGATCTAGCATCAGATAGCATCCAACAAATGCTGCCAAAACCACAGCCAATTAGTGTCCATGCCTGTACTCTCTGATCAGCTCCTCCCATGGGATGGCTCTACCCATGACTAGCTCATCCTGTAGGATCTCTCGTAGTACTAGTGTCCCTGGTCGTGGTTGTACCTCATAGTCCACTCTTGAACCATGGAAAGGTATCTTGAGAATCCTATATATGTCCTCTAGTGTCACTTTCATATCACCCTGAGGAAGGTGAAAGGTGTTCAATTCTGAATGGAAACGCTCTGCTAATGCTCCTAGTAACCCATGATTAACCTGAATGTTGGGTATCTCACAGAGATGTGATAGGCCCAAACTATCAATATGAGCAATCTTTGCATCATCCAACTATCTCACCAGCCCACTAATAGCTGGATGATGTGACCTGAATGCAATGTCTGGGAACTTGACCTACAAGACATACAAACAACAACGCATGACCAGTACTTGATTCATGATTCAAGATAATCAATGCATAACTAAGCAATAAAGCATTACAGACATCCTACGCTAAGGACTAACACTGATTCAGTTGCTATTGGATGCAATGCAAACTTGTTTTATATTCAAATTGCTAAGTTTTCTTCATGCAAAGTAGAAGAATTTCACATGAAGAAGTTTTTCGTACCGCGTGACATTTCATTCTTATGTGATATTTCATATCTATTCACATGAGAAACCCCCCTATCGAAGGGTTTCCCATGCAAGAGATGGGTACCCTCCCACGCAAGGATCCCCACCGGCCAATGTGAGAATCTGCCTTTTGGCAGTTTCTCACGCAAGCCTTCATCACAGGCCACACGAGGAAACTAGTTCCTCGAGTGAGAACCCGCAGAAAAGTATTTCAAAACACGTATAAACATAGAAAAATTGACCAAAAATGGTAAAATTTGAAATAACAGAGAGGTTAATAGACCACTTATCAAGGGTTTGTATGATGTTGGCTGATTATGACGCTTGGATCACTCGAAATGATGAGTGCTCACGGGGACCACCATTTTCACTCAGAGCTCAATTCTCAAAAGTCAACAGAGGCAAATGATTTGAAAATGACCTTTTGGACTCATATATAGGTTTTGACCTAATTTTCAAAAGTGCTCTGATTTGTGTGAAAATTTCACCACTAGCTAATTTGACTGCTCTGAATCCATTTTTGTGATCGAAATCAAAATCTGACACTTTATAGCTCATATTGCATTTTAATATTTTTTGGGACCGATGCGATTGGACGCCTGTGTAGTCAACTTTCTGACGTCACTTTCTTGTTAGAATCATATCTAATCAACATTTTCCCAAATCTTTGACTTTTTTCCTCAAAATTCAACTTTGGTCAACCCTAGTCAAACTTGGTCAACCCAGACCTCAAAATCACCCAAAATTGATTCTGAATCTTCCAAATTCTTCCATAATTTATTATGAGTCCTTGATCTTTGATTCAACATCTATCTATGATTTCTCACTCTCAATCATCATTATGACATGTCATCTTTCCATTTCACTCCTGAGGGGGCAGGATGATTACATCATTGAATCTATTTTAGTCAATCTATTCTGAATTCAAAGTCCTCATTGCTAGGGGCATCTCATCACTTGGGGCATGTTCAGTTTTTCATACTTCATAGTAAAAAATGGATACTCCACAATCAATAAGGGCATCTTTTTTCCTTACATCTCGTCATCTATTAGGTATCGGGGTGATCTAACCCAGATCCCTGAGGATCAAGCTTCATTCTGGAGATGGTTCTTGAAATCTTAATCTATTAAGTATCTGAGCAATCTAACTCAGATTCTTGAGGATCAAGCTTCGTTTTGGAGATGGTTCTTGAAATCTCAATCTATTAAGTATCTGAGCACTCTAACTCAGATTCTTGAGGATCAAGCTTTGTTCTGGAGATGGCTCTTGAAATCTCAATCTATTAAGTATCTAAGAAATCTGACTCAAATTCTTGAGGATCAAGCTTCGTTCTGGAGATGATTCTACAAAACTCATCTATTGGGAATTGGGGAAATCTAACCCTGGCTCCTGAAAATCAAGCTCCATTCTGGAGATGATTTTGAAACTTGAGCTAACCTGTGTCTGGGAAATCTAACCTATATATTGGGGGACTAAGCTTTGTTCTGGAGATATTCCTAAAAATCTCTATTGCCTATCTTTCTATGGACAGGTATCAGGGTAATCTAACCTTAACTCCTGAAGGTTGAGCCTCATTCTGGGGATAGTCTTTTGAAAGATATCAATCTATTAGGTATCAGGGCATTCTAACCCAAATCCATGAGGATCAAGCTTTGTTCTGGAGATGATTCTTGAAATCTTAATCTATTAGGTATCAGGGAATTCTAACCTGGATCCCTGAGGATCAACCTTCATTCTGGAGATGATTCTCAAAATCTTAATCTATTAGGTATCAGGTCATTCTAACCCATATCCCTAAGGATCAAGCTTCATTATGGAGATGACCCTCAAAAACTCTACCTGAATGGCGTCTCGGCAACCTAACCTAGACTTTGCAGAGTCAAGCTCTATCTTGGAGATGGCTCTGAAATATTCATCAATCGATCTTTGCATCATCAATTTTTGAAATCTATTTTTATGTGCTTCAAGTATCAAACTATTCTTTGAATCAATGCATTTCTTGCACATCAATTCAAAGAGGGGCAAAATGTAACACCCCAAAATTGGCATCTTGCAACCCTAACCAATTTTGTTGCATTTGTCATTCTTCTGAATCATCAAAGTCTTATTGTACTCGGCAATTCTCAGTTTTTACTGACTCTACTCGACCTAAGTGTCAAATGCAAAAAATCCTATATCTGCATTAATGATAACATGATATTCAATTCCTAAAACATCAATTAGCTAAACAAACCCTATGATTGAATTAATTTAATTATAAAGTCCTAGCACTTTAATTAAATTAAATTCACCCCTTTTAGCTAAGACACATAAAAAGGAATTAAATAATATTTAATTATTAAATAAATATCCTCATTTCAATAATAGAATTTAATTATTCAGATAATTGAGAAAAACACATTTATGAGGTCATACTTTATTTATTTAATTAAATATTCTCTCAAAAATCTTCTCTCCTGTTCAGAAATAGAAACTTTGAATTAACTGTGCTTTAAAATCAAAAGAAAACAGTTAAAATCAAAAGAACACAATTAAAATCAAAAAGAAAATAGTTTAAAACAAAGAGAAAACAATTTATTGTTTTATTTTAAAGAAAGCTTTCTATTTTGAACTGGCTTTTCTATCTGTTTTATTTCAAAAAGGAAAATTTCTATTCTGAGCAGGCTCTCAATCTATAAAAGAGCTCCCATTTCTCATTCAAAACCCCTAGTCATTTTTATGCATTGTTAGAATAATGACTTGCTGCTTCATTTTATTTGATAATCTCATTTACATTTAGCTTTTATTTGCAATAGAATAGCTTCATTTTCTTAGAATAATCTCATATTTCTTATCATGGCATAGTTTACATTCATTTAGATTAATCTTTCATCTTTCAATTCTTAGATTAGTCTTGCATTGCATTGCATTCATGGAGAAAAATCCATCATTCTTAGATTGGTCTATGGTTGTGAGACTCTTATTCTGAGATCTATTCAAAACTCCATCTGGATACAAGGCAACAGGTTGAATCATACAGGCATGCAGGATGAATAACTCATATTCACTTTTGTATGTGTCTGATGAATAAGGACTATGTTGAAGTGTATGGTTAAATAAGAAGGCCAAATTTAGCATATATAGATACAATAGAGGAAGAAGTTCTTATAACAGTGGAAGAGGAAGATCAGGGGGTTTTAGAATAATTTCTCACTTTTCTTCCATGAAATGTTACAACTGTGGTCAGATGGGCCACCCTACATATAGGTGTCCTGAAAAACCCTCAGCTTCACAATGAGAGAAGAAGATATCCTATGTCCAAGAGGAAGATTGTTCTAAGCAATCAGAGGTGAGTCTAGATTCAGAGAAAGGATAACACCTCATGTTGAGAATAATTTTGATTAAGACACCCACCAGAGATGAGCATAAGTAGAGAAGGGCTCTCTTTAGAGTCAAGTGCAAGATATTGGGGAAACTGTGTAAAGTGATCATTGATTCAGGATCTACAAATAATTTTATCTCTAAGGAGGTAGTGGAGAAGTTGAAACTCACCAAGATTCCACATGTGTGTCCTTATAAAGTTACATGGTTAAACAAGGGCTAGAACATCTTGGTAAATGAGCAAGTGTGGGTAGAATTCACCATTGGGAAGTATCAAGACAAGATACTTTGTGATGTGTTGCTAATGGATTCTTGCCATCTATTTCTTGGTAGACCATGGCAGTATGACAGGGAAGCTATCCATAATGGGAAAGAGAAAAAGTAAGCCTTCAAGAAGAATGGGGTAACTTTTAAGATTCAGTCTTTGATAGAGGAAGACATAGTGGAGAAGACAGAATCCAGTACATTTGTGATGAGTGGGAAGGAATTCCTAAAGGATCTGAGGGAGGAAGAATTTGACTTGTTATAATAGTCCCAAAGGATAACTAAGAGGGGGGGTGAATTAGTTATCAGCTGCTTCAATTTATTTTCTTTGCTTAGATATCAATTAACATAAAGTAAATGCGCATTCAGATAACACAATAGAGAACACAAAAATTTTGGTTACGGGGAAACCAAATACGTAAAAAACCCGGTGGGAATTAGCACCCACAAAGAACTATACTTGAGTATAATTATCCCTATTTAAGAGATCTTGCATCCTTGTTAGGAGTTGTTCTTTACAATGCAATAAGTACAGAGACCTGGTTAAAGGTCGAACCCTAATAGGAGTCTTTTACAAGTAACCCTATTAGGGGTGAGGACTCACTGTCCAAAAGCTCATTTCTAAAATGATGAAGGCTACAACCTTTAGTAGAATAGATATACACTATATCTGATACACCTGCTATCTTGATCAGTTCCAGTGTGTTGTATACTTCCACTTATTTTTCACATAGATCTTTTCTTGATGAATGAAATGTCTCTACTATCCCAAAACAACAAACATTTTGTCCTACACTTGTTCTATCTTTATTCTTCTCATTCACACTTGGTGTTCATCAAATGAACTACTTTAAGTATCTTCCCCAAAGGATGTGATCTTTGTCGACTCTAGGAGTCCCTTCAATACTTCTTTAGTTGGCCACATCAACCACACAATCTAATTAGAAACACACAACTCATACTGAATAGATATGACGCTTCACAAAGTTGGCTCCACCAAATTAACTCCAACTTCATGATTCTGATAGAACATGTTTGGCACCTTTAGATAATTATATTTAACTCATAAATAAACATGAATAAAAATAAGCATATCCCAAAGATACGCACAACTTAAGAAATAATGTAATTACGTCGGCTCTTCACAAATAGTCTTCAATCTATGTAACTGTCATAACTGATTAACATAACTCAACTGAAACTTCATATCTGACTTGGCGTGAATGTACATAGTATCTAGAACATGTATACACCATGGAAATGAACATGCATATAACCAAAACATATGTACTAATAATTCCATATAGAACACTATTGTATATTATATGTTGTCATCAATGATAAACATACAATCAATTATTTGCATAGAAGCAAATCTCCAACAATCTCCCCCTTTGACATTGATGGCAACATATGATATCATCAACTCAAAGTGTCTTCCTTCTTTTTACAATCTTCTCAATATCCTCATCAAAATTTCCTTTTCACTACTATTTCTCTGTATACTCCCCCAGAGTATATGCTCCCCCTTACTAATACTCCCCCTTTGACATCAATGACAAAGGGTGTTTAAACACCATTAAGCATAGGTACTACTCCAGAAGTAGAGTAGTCAACCAGTCATCAGTCACCAAGGATTGATGTTCTTGCTACAAGCTTTAATCAGACTCGGGAAAGGGAATTACTCTCAACTTCTCCCTAAGATACTCAAAAATATCTTTTGATAATGGCTTTGTAAAAATATATGCTAATTGTTCTTTAGTGCTCACATAATCCAACTTTACTTCTTTGTCTTCAACTTTTTCTATAAGAAAATGGTATTTGATCTCAATGTGTTTTGTCTTTGCATGCATCACAAGGTTCTTTGACATATTGATAGTACTAGTGTTGTTATAGTGAATAACAATAGAATAATCAATCTGAATACCAAAGCCTTTAATCATCTATTTGATCCAAACCATTGTTGAACAGTTCAATGCTGCTGCAACATACTCAGCTTTTGATGTTGACTGAGATATACAATTCTAGTTTTTACTTGTCCAAGTGACCAATTTGTCTCCAATAAATATTGCTCCTCCTAATGTACTCTTTCTGTCATCAACACAACCTACCCAATCTGCATCTTTGTACACATGAAGTTGTATATTCTCTGAGTTAGGATACCATAAACCATAGTCAATAGTCCCTTTTAACTATCTGAATATTCTTTTTATTGCCATTAGGTGATTTTTCTTGGGTTCAGCTACAAATCTTCCAACGATGCCAATTGCATTAGAAATATCAGGTCTAGATTGAGTAAGATATATGAGTTTTCCGATCATAGACTTGTATAGGGTCTTGTCAACTACTGTGGACATTTTTCTGCATTGTTAGAATAACAAATTGCTGCTTCATTTTAGTTAATAATCTCATTTACATTTAGCTCTCATTTGCAATAGAATAGCTTCATTTTCTTAGAATAATCTCATATTTCTTATCATGGCATAGTTTAAATTCATTTAGATTAATCTTGCATCTTTCAATTCTTAGATTAGTCTTGCATTGCATTGCATTCATGGAGAAAAATCCTTCATTCTTAGATTGGTCTATGGTTATGAGACTCTCATTCTGAGAGCTATTCGAAACCTTGTCTAGATAGAAGGTAACAAGTCAAATCATATAGGCATGCAGGATGAATAACTCATATTCACTTTTGTATGTGTCTGATGAATAAGGACTATGTTGAAGTGTATGGTTAAATAAGAAGGCCAAATTTAGCATATACAGATACAATAGAGGAAGAATTTCTTATAACAGTGGAAGAGGAAGATCAGGAGGTTTTGGAAGTTCTCACTTTTCTTCCATGAAATGTTACAACTATGGTTTGATGGGCCACCCTACATATAGGTGTCTTGAAAAACCCTCAGCTTCACAATGAAAGAAGAAGATAACCTATGTCCAAGAGGAAGATTGTTCTAAGCAATCAGAGGTGAGTCTAGATTGAAAGAAAGGAGAACACATCATGTTGAGAAGAATTTTGATTAAGACACCCACCAGAGATGAGCAGAAGTAGAGAAGGGATCTCTTTAGAGTCAAGTGCAAGTTATTGGGGAAACTGTGTAAAGTGATCATTGATTCAGGATCCACAAATAATGTTATCTCTGAGGAGACAGTGGAGAAGTTGAAACTCACCAAGATTCCACATGTGTGTCCTTATAAATTTACATGGTTAAAAAAGGGCTAGAACATCTTGGTAAATGAGAAAGTGTGGGTAGAATTCACCATTGGGAAGTATCAAGACAAGATACTTTGTGATGTGTTTCCAATGGATTCTTGCCATCTGTTTCTTGGCAAACCATGGAAGTATGACAGAGAAGTTGTCCATAATGGGAAAGAGAACAAGTAATACTTCAAGAATAATGGGGTAAATTTTAAGATTTAGTCTTTGATAGAGGAAGATAGTGGAGAAGACACAATCCAGTACATTTTTTATGAGTGGGAAGGAACTCCTAAAGGATCTGAGAGAGGAAGAATTTGGCTATGCAATCATGTTAAAGACAAATGAGGAGACTCATAAACAAGCACCTATACTAGCAGAAGTGAGACAACTGTTGGATCAGTTCAAGGATATAATATGTGAGGGTACACCAGCTACACTACCACCAAAGAGGGAGATAAGTCATCAGATTGACTTCATACTAGGAGCATCTTTTCCAAACAAGGCTGCATACAAACTAACACCAGAGCAAAACAAGGAGATAGCCAGGAAAGTACAAGAACTTTTAGACCAAGGGTTGATCAGAAAGAGCATAAGCCCATGTGTTGTCCTAGTGGTGTTGGATCCTAACAAGGGAGGTAAGTGGAGCATGTGTACTGATTATAGGGCTATAAATAGGATAACTATTATATATAGATTTCCTATTCCTAGGATAGAAGATTTGATGGATTGTTTGGAGGGTGCTAATTACTTCTCAAAAATTGATTTGAAAAGTGGTTACTATAAAATTAGGATGAAGGAAGGTGATGAGTGGAATTCATCCTTTAAGAATACAAAGGGGTTATATGAATGGTTAGTTATTCCCTTTGGGATTAGCAATGCACCTAGTACCTTTATGAGGGTGATGAATGAGGTCTTGGAAGACTACATATGTGTGTTTTTAGTTGTCTATTTAGATGACATCCTCATCTTTAGTAAGACAAAGGAGGATCATATAAAACACTTGGAGTTAGTGTTGAAGAAGTTGCAGGAAGAAAAGCTCACAATCAATCTTGAAATGAGTGAGTTCATGAAGGAAGAACTAGTCTACCTAGGATTTGTAGTTTCCAATGGTGACTTATTCGAAAATGAATAAAGAGAAAGTAGAGGACATATTGAACTGGCCTACTCCTAAGATAGGGACTGAACTTAGGAGCTTCCATGGGTTATCCCAATTCTATAGGAAGTTCATTAGGAGATTCAGTGAGATTTGTGCTCTAGTCCTAGAGACCATTAAAGGAGGATTGAAAAAAAAATTTGTATGGACCAAGGTAGTTGATGAGGGGTTTGAAAGGTTGAAAAGAGAAGTAGCCACTCAACCTATACTATTGTTACCAAGCTTTGACAAACCTTTCATAGTAGAATGTGATGCAAGCAGCATAGCAGTGGGGGCTGTCTTAAGCCAAGAGGGCAGGCCTGTGGCATTTTTTAGTGAGAGATTGAATGAGGAAAAGTCTAGGTACTCTTCCTATGACTTGGAGATACATGCTCTTGTACAAGCCCTAAATAAATGGAGGCATTACTTATTGCCTAAAGAGTTTGTTTTCTTTACGAATAACCAAGCATTGAGTTAAATAAATACTCAAGACAAGCTTAACTTGAGACACATCAAATGGATGGAGTTCCTACAGTCATACACTTTCACTATAAAGCATAAGAATGGGGTGAAAAACAAAGTTGCAGATGCCCTTAGTAGAATATTTCTCACCATTTAGGAGATTCAATTGTAGAGTACAGGGGTTGAAGGTTTTAAGGACCTCTATGAGGGAGATTCAAATTTCTCAGAGATTTATAAGGTGTGCAAAGATTTTGAGAACCATTTTCATAGTGAGTATGTAGACTATACATTTCAGAATGGGTTTATATTCAAAGGTAGGCAACTATGTATTCCAAAAGGCTCTATGAGAGAGAATATCATACAGGAGAAGCATAATGGGACTCTAAGTGGACACTTTGGATTGAACAAGACACTAGACTTAGTAGAGAGGTTCTATTGGTGGCCAGAAATGTAGAGGGATATAAGGAGATAGGTAGAGAATTGTGGGGTGTGTCAAAAGGAAAAAGGAACTTCATCAAATGCAGGCTTATATCAATCATTTCCCATCCCAATTAGACCATGGGATTGCATCAGTATGGATTTTTTTGTGGGACTACCTAGGACACCTACTAGTTTAGATAGTGTGTTTGTGGTAGTAGAAAGGTTTAGAAAAATGAGCCATTTTGTCCCATGCAAGACAACACATGATGCTAGCCATATTGCCCATTTGTTCTTCAAAGAGATAGTGAGGATACATGGTTTGACAACAAGCATAGTTGCAGACAGAGATGTGAAGTTTATGGGACATTTTTGGAAGACACTTTGGAGAAGGCTAGGAGCCAAATAGTCACATAGCTCAGCTTATCATCCTCAAACAAATGGCCAGACAGAGGTGATCAATAGGGTCCTTGGAAATTTGTTGAGGTGTTTGACCAAATAATATGGCCAAAGTTGGGAGAAAGTGATACCTCAGGCAGAATTTGTCTATAATGATAGTACAAATCGGACCATAGGTAAAAGCCCATTTGAGATTGTTTATGGGTTATATCCTAGGGGTGTAATTGATTTGAGAGACTTACAAGGTTATGAAGGCATCAGTGGTCATGCTAATGATTTCTCTTAGTCAATGAGAGAGGTACATGAACAGGTGAGGAGGACATTAATGGAGACCAATCAGAAATTGAAAGCCAAGAGAGATGAGGGTGATGACATGTAACTGATTGAATGTTTGAAGATGTTAAGTTGATGATCATGCAAGGCATTAAATCAGTTAATGTATTGTATTTTCATTTATGTCAACTTGATCTAATCTGTATGGTCATAGAAACACTATCAAAGACTTCAAAGAACCAATGAATTAAGGCTATGCTATCAATAATGCATACAAGTCAAGTATTCACTAAGTGAATATATGTTAGAATAGTCCCAAAGGATAACTGAGAGGGGAGTTGAATTATTTATTAGCTAATTTAATTATTTTCTCTTATTAACTTCAGAATAAAATAAAGAAAAATCACATTCAGATAACACAATAGACAACACCAAAATTTGGTTACGGGGAAACCAAATGGTAAAAACCCCAATGGGAATTAGCACCCACAATGAACTATACTTGTTTATAATAATCCCTGTTAGAATATCTTGCAACCCTGTTAGGATTTTTTCTTTACAATGCAATAAGTATAGTGACATGGTTAAGGGTCTAACCCTATTAGGAGTCTTTTACAAATAACCCTGTTAAGGGTGAGGACTCACTGTCCAAAAGCTCACTACTTCAATGGTGAAGGCTACAACCTTCTGTAGAATAGATATACACTATATCTGATGATGAACTGTAGAGAAGACCTATTGTCTTGATCAGTTCTAATGTATTGTAATCTTCCACTACTTCTTCACATAGATCCTTGATGAATGAAACACAACTGATATTCTTCTCTGTACTTTTTATGTCTCTTTTCTTCTCATTCACACGTAGCCTTCACGAATGAACTACTATAAGTATCTTCCTCAAAGTATGAGATCATGGGACCTGTTAGGAAACTCTTCATAACATCCTTGTTGGCTAAACTAACCACACAAGAATAATTACAACCGCGCAATATAAACTGAATAGATGCGAAGTTTCACAAAGTTGGCTCCACCAAATTATCTCAAACAACATGATCCTAATGAAACATGATAGGCACTCTTAACTAAACATGGTTAACTCATAACTAATCATGAATATACACACGCATATCTTGAAGATGGGTGCAACTCAAGAAACACGGTAAATATGTCAGCTATGAACAGATACTCTCTAGAGGCTGTAACTGCCACTAACAGATTAACACAACTTAACTAAAACATCAAATTTGATCCTGTGTGTATGAACAAAGCATCAAAAACATATCTACAATATGAATATAATCGTGCAAGGGTTAATATCATCATTCTGATAAGTACATACAGAACACTGTATATTATATGTTGTCAACAATGACAAACATATAATCAACTAGCTGCCAGAAGTAAATCTCCAACAATCTCCCCCTTTGACATTGATGGCAACATATGATATTAAAAACATATTCAACACATGGTGTCCTCTTTATTTTAACAATATTCTCAATATCCTCATCAAAGATTCCTCTACACTACTGCAGCTCCTCTGTCTGTGTTTTTAAGTTACAAGATTATATACTCCCCCAGAGTATATGCTCCCCCTAACTACATACTCCCCCTTTGACATCAATGGAAAAGGGCACCATAAATAATTAGGCACAGGTACTACTCCAAAAATAGAGTAATCAACCATTCATTAGTCACCATGGACTGATGTACTTGCTACTTTATCTAATCAGACTCAGGAAAGGGAATTACTCCCAACTTCTCCCTGAGATACTCAAAAGTATCTTTTGATAAAGGCTTTGTGAAAATATCTTCCAACTATTCTTTAGTGCTCACATAGTCCAATTTTACTTCTTTGTCTGCAACTTTTTCTCTAAGAAAATGGTATTTGATCTCAATGTGTTTTGTCTTTGCGTGCATCATAGGATTCTTGGACATGTTGATAGTGCCAGTGTTATCACAGTGAATAAAAATAGGATAATCAACTTGAATACCAAAATATTTAACCATCTGCTTGATCCAAACCATTGTTGAACAATTCAATGTTGCGGCAACATATTCAGCTTCTGCTGTTGACTGAGAGATACAATTTTGCTTCTTGCTTATCCAAGAAACCAACCTATCTCCAAGAAATACTGCTCCTCCTGAAGTACTCTTCCTGTCATCAATACAACCTGCCCAATCTGCATTTGTATATACATGAAGTTGTACATTATTTGATTTAGGATACCATAAACCATAGTCTATAGTTCCCTTTAGATATCTAAATATTCTCTTTATTTCCATTAGGTGATTCTGCTTGGGTTCAGCTGCAAATCTACCAACAATGCCAACTGCATTAGATATGTTTGGTCTAGATTGAGTCAGATATATAATTTTTCCAATCATAGACTTGTACAATGTCTTGTCAACTGTTGTGGAATCATCCTCTTTAGAAAGATTTCTTCATGTTATCATAGGAGTGCATACTGGCTTACAGTCTTCCATCTTGAAAGTATTCAATATTTCCTTCACATATTTGGACGGATTTATGAATATTCCTTTATCTGTCTACTTTACATTTAATCCCAAAAAATATTTTATAGGACCAATCATGCTCATTTCAAATTCATTATGCATTTCTTTTGCAAATTCTACACTAAGCTTGTCATTACCTCCAAAGATAATGTCATCAAAAAATATGGCAACAAGTAATAATCCATCAGGTGTCTCTCTTATGAATAAGTTGCAATCTACTGCTCCTTTCTTGAATCCAATCCTGGTAAGATAACCATCTATTCTCTCATACCAAGCTCTTGGGGCCTGTTTAAGTCCATAGAGTGCTTTCTTCATTCTGCATACCATATATGGTTTATCTGATAGATTAAATCCTTCAGGCTGTTCTATGTAGACTTCTTCCTTCAAGTCACCATTCAAAAAGGCTGATTTGACATCCATTTGGTATACTTTAAAGTCCTTGAATGTTGCATAGGCCAAGAATAACTTAATGGCTTCTAGTTTTCTCACAGGGGAAAATGTGTTAGGGTAATCTATTCCTTCCCTCTGTGTATATCCCTTACACACAAGTCTTGCTTTGTTTCTGACTTCTATACCATCTTCATTCATCTTATTCCTGAATACCCATTTTTTTCCAATCACATTTTTGTCACTAGGTCTAGGAACCAATTCCCATGTATCATTTTTTATTCTTTGATCTAATTCATCTTCCATTTCTTTCTGCTAATCAGAATCCTTGCAAGCATCTTCAACATTTAAAGGTTCAATCTATGAAATTAAACATACCTCTTCATCCACTATTAAACTTTTTGCTTTAGATCTAGTTAAAACACTAATGCTCTAATCTCCAATGATATCATCTTTTGAATGGTATATAGTTGTGAATTTTGGAACTTTTGGTGTGACATCCTCATTTGTAATCTGTGATACTTCTATGCTTGATTTAGGTTCATTACATGATACATCAATGCAATCAAACATTTCATCAATAAAAGTGTCTTTATTGCTAGGCCTAGGTTCATCCTCAATCATAGGTGCATATTCATAGTACCTCTCTTAAACCATGAACTTCTCATCAATCTTTACATGAGTACTTTCAATTATCTTCTTTAATCTCAAATTAAAACATATGTATGCTTTTCTTTTAGTAGAGTAACCAAGGAAAATACCTTCATCATTTATAGCATCAAACTTACCAACACCATAATCTCTCTTGATGTAGCACTTGTTGCCAGAGATTCTAAAGTATTTTACTATAGGTACATTACCAAACCAAAGTTCATAAGGTGTCTTATATGCGCCTGGCCTTAGTTGCATTCTGTTGATAGTATAGACTAATGTATTGACTGCATCTCTCCAATAGGTGTGTGCAACTTTTCCTTCAATCATCATAGTGCACACTATATCAAGTATGATCCTATTCCTTCTTTCTACAATCCCATTCTGTTGAGGGGTTCTAGGAGCACTCAACTATCTTTTGATCCCATGTTCTTCACAGTACTCATAAAACTGGTCAGAGGTGAAATCTCCTCCTCTATCTGATCTTAGATATTTTAGTTTTATTCCAGATTCATTCTCAACCTTAGCTTTGAATATTTTTAATTTATCAAAGGCTTCAAACTTATCCTTTAAGAATGCAACCCACATCATCCTTGAAAAATCATCAACAAAAAAAATGAAATACCTTTCACCATAGTATGATCTTGTTTGAGTAGGACCACATAAATCTGTATGCACTAGGTCTAATTTGTTTTCAGATGAGTTATGCTTGCTTCTGAAAGAGCTCCTTACATGCTTTCCCATAACACTTTCCCTACACATTGTTTCAACTGGTCTTACAATACTTGGAAGGTCTCTAACTACCTTGACATTGCTTATCTTTACTATATTGTCAAAATTGATATGACAGAGTCTCTTGTTCCATAACCAATTGTCATCCACTTTTGATTTTGAGCCTGATGCAATCTTGTCTCCTTCTTTTTTGTTAATAATGCATTTTTTGTCTTTGAATTCCAAATGATAACCTTTTTCAAGTAGTTGTCCAACACTTAGTAAGTTATGGTGTAATCCATCAACATACAAAACATCATTTGTCTTGTTGTTTCCATCCAGGGTGATAGATCCTCTGCCTATGATAGGTTTAGGAGTGTTATCTCCAAATATAACCATACAACCTTTGTACTTTTCTAGATGAACAAATCTATCTTTATCACCTGTCATGTGGTGAGAGCATCCACTGTCAATAATCAAATTAGTTCTGATGTCTACTTTGGAAATTAGGGCTAACTCCTGTGCTTCCTTTTCATCTTCAATGTCCATTTCCTCAAGAAATTATTCCATGTCTTTAATGGCAATGAATCCAATTTCATCCTCTCCTGAATCTTCATCTATTACACCTTCTTCAGCATGGTAGCATTCCTTTCTATATTTAGGTTTGTAATCAGATCTGAACTTCTTGACTCTTGTGGGACACTTGGATGCAAAGTGACCAATCTTGTTGCATGAAAAACATTTGAATGGAAGTTGTCCTTTGTACTTTCCTTTGCCTTTCTTTTCTCTTTTGGAAATCATGGCAATAATTTCTTCTAGTTCTTCAACAACTTCTTCTTTCTCATTAGAAATGCGTAAAGTTTTCTTACCATGTATTGATGCTTTGAAGGTTGTTTCACTTTTGGGTTCAGTCTTCAATCTTGATATCTCAAATGCAGATATTTTAGTGATCAAAGTCTCTCTCTTGAAGTCTTTTGAAAATGGCATGGTTTCATCTAGAATATTGATCTTTCTCTCATAGTCTGATTTCAATGTAGTCATCAGCTTGTCCATTATGTCTTCTTCTAAAATTTCTCCACCATTGTTTCTGATTCTAGAAACTGCTTCATTTATCCTCTAATTGTAGGCTCTGATGTTCTCTTCAGGTAACATCTCAAGATTGTTGTATTTTTCTTCCATGTTTTCCTATGTGCATTCTTTTCTTGGATATCTCCTTCAAACATGTCTTCTAAATACTTCCATATTGTGTATGCCTTGTCTACTTTCTTGATCTCAGAGAATTCACTATCAGATAGTGCACTTATAAGGGCTTCTTTGGAAACTGCATTAGCTGTGAATGTATCCTTTTGTTTACTAGTAGCATCATCTCTTGCAAGGTCTTTTAGAGAGGGAATAACAAATTCTTGTGTGGCTATCTCAAAGATATCAAAACCAACACACTGTAGATGTGTTATCATTTTGTTCTTCCAATCCAAATCATTCTCTCCATTGAACTTAGGACTCTCTTTTCTCAAGTATGCCATCTAATCTACCTTAAGTTGTTAGGCTTTCTCTTCAAGGCACTTGGCTCTAATACCAATTGTTAGAATAGTCCCAAAGGATAACTAAGAGGGGGGTGAATCAGTTATCAGCTAATTTAATTCTTTTCTCTTACTAACTCCAGAATACAATAAAGTAAACGCGCATTTAGATAACACAATAGACAACACCATAATTTGGTTATGGGGAAATCAAATGGTAAAAACCTCGGTGGTAATTAGCACCCACAATGAACTATACTTGTTTATAATAATCCCTGTTAGAAGATCTTGCAACCCTATTAGGATTTGTTCTTTACAATGCAATAAGTATAGTGACCTGGTTAAGGGTCTGACTCTGTTAGGAGTCTTTTACAAATAACCCTGTTAAGGGTGAGGACTCACTGTCCAAAACCTCACTACTTCAATGGTGAAGGCTACAACCTTCTATAGAACAGATATACACTATATCTGATGATGAGCTATAGAGTAGACCTATTGTCTTGATTAGTTCCAATGTATTGTAATCTTCCACTGCTTCTTCACATAGATCCTTGATGAATGAAACACAACTAATATTCTCCTCTATACTTTTTATGTCTCTTTTCTTCTCATTCACACTTAGCGTTCACGAACGAACTACTATAAGTATCTTCCTCAAAGTATGAGATCATGGGACCTGTTAGGAAACTCTTCATAACATCCTTGTTGGCTAAACTAACCACGCAAGCATAATTACAACCGCCCAATATAAACTAAATAGACGTGACGTTTCACAAAGCCGGCTCCACCAAATTATCTCAAACAACATGATCCTAATGAAACATGATAGGCACTCTTAACTAAACATGGTTAACTCATAAATAATCATGAATATACACACGTGTATCCTAAAGATAGGCACAACTCAAGAAACATGGTAAATACGTCAGCTCTGAACAGATACTCTCCAGATACTGTAACTGCCAATAACAAATTAACCCCACTTAACTGAAACATCAAATCTGATCCTGTGTGTATGAACAAAGCATCAACAACATGTCTACAATATGAATATAACCATGCAAGGGTTAATATCATCATTTTGATAAGTACATACAGAACATTGTTGTATATTATATGTTGTCATCAATGACAAACATACAATCAATTAGCTGCCAGAATTAAATCTCCAACAATATATACACTGATGGAGTGCACACTGATAGTCAAAGTAATAGAGTAGAGTCACAGTGTTACCCAACAAGCTAATATACAGCAATACTGATGAGCAGAGACACAGTGTTTCCCAATGAAAAAGACAAGGATGGAGATCCTGATGACAACAAAAGTCACACCGATGAAATAGTCAGTTATCACCGATGACTAACTGAAGTGTTGACCGACAGAATAGAGAGTTCATAAAATGACAAAATGCATAGCTATCAAGAAGCTAAAGATAGAATCAATAGACACTTATCATTCTTTTAATCATCCAGATAAAGCTAAAGATAAGCAATTGATTTAAAGCTGATTTGTCCAATTGGCAAGAAGATATCTTTGAGATAAATCAAGAGTATGCTTTAAATCTATTGGCAAGAATTGTGGAACACACCAAAAATCAAGAAAGCCAAGAAAAGGGGAAATCATGTCTATATAGAGATAAACCCAATTCATTACAAATGGGGGAATAGGTGAGAAGAAAAAGAGAAGAGGAGAGATGGTAAAGAAAATCTGAAGGAGAAGAAAATCTTCATTCAGTCCTGATCAACAAGCTAAGGAAAGAGCTAGATTCTGCAGACACCGAACAACAATGAGACAACATCACAGAGCAGAACAAGTGTGGAGCAAAGGTATATATTTTATTATATTGATCAGTGAAGTAATGGACCTACAATAGATCTGAAAATATGCAATTGAGTTGTATGTATGAATAGATCATTAGTGTTTTAGTTTAACCATTGAAGCATATAATCCTCTTAACCGAGTAGGACTTAAAAGTCTTTTTCAATTGAGATACATCCCAAGGAGTATCAAAATGTTTGATCACAAAAGTAGCATTGGATATGCCTGATACCTATTGACAAGCCAAGTGAATGTTTGATCAAGGATGGTAGCATTAGATTCCAGATACTAGTTGACAAACTATTTCTAAATTCTCTAACAAGGTCACACCTAACAGTGTATTTGTAACCTTTAACAGGATTGTCTCTTAACAGGGCTCACTTTAGAAGAGTGAAAATTTGGGGTACCGGTCCCAATGGTTTTTTCCCTTAACAGGGTTTCTACGTTAAAAATCCATGTGTTATGTGTGTATGATTCATTTCTTTACTGTTTTGTATCTTACATAGTTAATTCTAGATTGATCGGTATACTCTGCATATTTACTATGTTTGGGTAAATATATGACTGCTTATCAGTAAACAAACAGAAGAAGGGTTAACAAAGCAATCCGAAAAGTAGTAAATTGATATAAGTATTTCATGGCATTCATCTTGTAGGACAAAAGATAACTTGAGACATAATTTGTGGTTATAAGTTTAAAGGGTTGATTTAAGGATTAATTTTTGAGGCCATTGATTCACCCCCGCCCCCCTCTCATTTATTACTAACAGAGCGAAGAAGAGATCTACAATTTGAATTGGGTGATCTAGTAATGGTGTTTTTGAATAAGGAAAGACTAAAAAAGGGGATACCTAGTAAGTTGTAGATGAAAAGGATTGGGCCTTGGAAGGTGTTGGCCAAGTATGGACCCAATGCCTATAAGGTGGAGTTACCCAAGGAGATGTCATTTTCTCCAATCTTCAATGTGGAGGACTTGATAAATTATATGGGGCTAGAGATGGATGAGGTAAAGTACAGTACTGAAGTGGATAAGGATGTAGGAGAGTTCAAGAGTCTGGATCAGATCAAGCCACAAGCTGAAAAGATATTGGATTCAAGGGTGAAGAAGAAGACCAAGAATAAAGTCTATATGGAGCATCTAGTGAAGTGGAGGTAGAAACCAGATTTAGAAGCCACTTGGATAGCTGAGAATGACTTCAAAAAGCATGGAATCAGTGAGGAGTTCCTGACACCATAGATACCATAACTTGTTTGTTGCAGGGGGGATAGTGTAGGAGCACCCTAAGGTCTTTGAAAGATCTTGTTAGTCATTTTGGCTTGTAGGTTTGTCCAACCATCTATGAATAAGGACTATGTTATAAAGTCACATGTGTGTTTAAGGTTTGTTTAGGGTTAGTAGTGTTTAGAGTTTGCAAGTTGTAGAGTCAAGTTGCACCTAGGGGTCTATACCCTAGAAGTCAACCAAAAGGTCAAAGGGTTGACCAAAACTCCAAAATGGGGAGATTTTCAAGTTTTTAATTTTTTAAGGTGTTTTAGGGCCATTTGGTAAGTTTTGAAACCAAATTGGGCCATGGAAGTTGAGAGAATGTCATTTTGACAAAAGTTGTCAAAGTTGTCATGACAACTTTTGCAACTTTGCAAAGTTGTCATGACAACATATCCTAGTTTTTAGGAATCAAATTTTATGATGCCCAAATCCCAACATGAGGGTCCAAACATGTGGGAATGGAGTATATAAGGTTACACAAACCCTAGAATGATATTTAGATTTCATTTTGTACGGACTGTTTGTTGTGAAGGAACAATTAACATTGTAATTTGCAGACAGAGCCATCATCTAGTACTTTAATGGATTAGATGGATTGAATTAATGAATTGATAGTGTTCCTTATGTAATTTCCTTACTCACTGCTACATTTTTTTGATCATTTATTCATATTAGTTATCATTTTGTAAATTCTTTGTGTTTGACTGGTTCTCTGTCCAGTTTTGGGCCAGTCATGTAGATATTGACTTTTCTTGAAGTTCCCATGGTCCAAAGCCCTATGAAAACTTGTAATAAAGTAAGGCCTTGTATATAAAATATATATAGTGTGTGGAGTGTGTGTGTGTGTGTGTGTGTAGGGGAGGCAAGAGAACATTCAGGCCCTTGGCAAGTACTAGTTACTCTGGTTAGGGAAACTAAACAGTACAGTAGCAATGGTGATTGCATGGTGATTGGTATGTGCCAATAAATGATAGAGGAGTGTAGGGCCATGTAATAAAGACATTTTTATGGGAGGATAATTTTAGAGGATCTCATTAGATTAGTTAAAGAAAGAAAATAAACCAAACCGTTATTCATGCCCTAGAAACCCTCAATTTTAGGGGTTTGGTGAAAGTCCATTGTACAGACAAGGTGGGAACTTAAAACCTAGAAAATATCTAAGGTTAGGAAAAAAAACACAAGGAATATGTATTTAGATTCTAGGGGTGTTAAGGGATTTTGAGAGAAAATCCATCTTTTCAGTATTTAGGAGGGCTAATAGGCCTAAAAAGGCTACAAGGCCTAGAAGACTAGAATCTTGAACCCGATTGGAAATTGGATGCAAGATCCTCAAGATTGGATCAAGAAGTGTTGAAAGAGACTAGAAAGGAGTCAGGAATCCAACTCACAAGAAGGAGAGTCACTTGGAAGGATAGATTACCAAAGTAAGCCATGAAGGTGAAAAGCTATGGTGAAGGGTTTAGTGAAGGATTGAACTTGGTGGAGAGCTCTTAGTGTGGTAGTGCATCAAATTAGGATCCTCTAGTTAGGGTAGTGAATGTGACCCTAAGAAAGACCAAAAGAAGGTCTAAGAGAGAGAAAGGAAGCTCTAGGAGAGGGAGCTCCCCACCAAATCTAAACTTATTCATTTGTATCACTCTTATGATATCTTATAGTATGTGATCTCTTGTGTGGAAAGTCAATCATATAGTTCTCTTGTATTTTGTGGATAAGGACCTAGCTTATATTGATGTGATAAGTAACTTCTCTTAAATAATAGACTAAAAGGGAATGCTAGGAAATTATTGGTTAATGAATGACCTCGTATTTATATCAAAAAGAATTGTTATTGTTAGATAAAAAGAACTATAGGAAATGATAAAATGATAATAGAATTACAAGAAGTTGTATAATTGAGAATTGAGATGCCAAATATTAAGGAAAGTTTATACATAAGAAGTAAAATACATTTTTGGTTCAGTGTAACCTGTGATAGTAACTCAATAAATTGATTCACATATTGTTAACTTATGATTGATATTAAGAATGAGTTAGGAACATTTTGGTTGGTGCCTTAAAATATATATCTAGTACAATGTACATCCAGGTGATAGGGTATACGATAATGAATGATAATATTTACCCTAATGTCTATATGAAACTAAATTTATAAGATGGTTTACATATGTTATGAATTCCATTAGTTAGTTATGAAAAATGGATTGTGTTGGTAAATTAAATGTTGGTGACTAGTCATTGAAACATGTTCATCAAATAGTAGTCATTGTTATAAATATGTTAGACTTGTAAATTATTATGAAACTCTTAAATGTAATTAGATTAATCAATATTATTTGAGTAGCAGTGTTAGGGAACCTGTGAGGACTAGGAAATCTTCATTTATCTTGCATTCATGTTTTGTGAGCATGTGTATCGATTATTTTGATAATGTGCATTGTAATAGTTCAAAAAATATTACTTCATCTTTAGAGGTTAGATGGTCAGTCCTCCTGGGTTCCCTAGCGGGGTGTTACATCTGGTATCAGAGCCCTAGGTTTCCACACTGGGAACTTTGGGACTCGTAACCCACTTATGCTTACCCTTTAAGCTCTTGTATTGTATTTCAAACTGATGTTAGCATCATTCTTGCAAAATTGAATTTTAGTTATTAAAATTGCATCTTTCTGTGTGTCTGTTATAAAGTGTTTTGGAAAAATAATTAGATAGTACTAATATTGAATTATCTTATAAATTTAGTTACATTTTGAATATTTTTTTTTTTTGGGTTAGTAATGTGTTCAAATAAATGTTCATCTTAGATGAAAAATTACTCACTAGGGAGTATATACCTTTTCACTTATAATGTTTAAAACCTATAGTGTTTGAAAGAAAATGTTTATTTTGATCGTTCGTATATGTCAATGCATCTCTTAAATGTCTTGACACATCTTTTGAGTTGTTAAATTAATTATTTTGAGAAATTTTAAGGACTATACATACTATTTTCCTTGGATGACTCCCCATTTTGTTATTTCCTGTATAAATTATACTAATTGAAGTTCATAGACGTAATCTTTAAAGTAACTATCAGCAATATGCCTACTGATTGTGAAAGAGATAAGAGTTCATTTAGATTGAATAATTGAATTATTTACATGAATTAACAAGTGATTAAGGTAGCACTCAAAATAGTAATATTTTTTTTTCTTGATTAAAAATTATATTGTGTTGGTTCGTACGTATGTAAATGTTGAAAGTTTGGTGTCATGTTGAGGTTAGAATTTTAATGCATGTTGTCTCTTTCTTTCTATTACTTATTATACTTTCACGACAACTAGAAGGAGAACTTATAATATAGTCATTGATAAATATGTTTACAATGTTGTGATGAGCTTATAAAATCACGTAATCGATAAGAATTGTTAGATATGAAATACCTCTGTCTCTTCTCTACCCTTCTTGAAGCAGGGAATTGAAAAGAAAGAACAAATATATTTCCCTCTCTATTTCGCCTTTTTAGAATAAGTTATGAAGGAATAAAATTTTCTTAGGGAATATATATGAAATTAATACCTTCAATAATATTTTTGTCTAGTTAGAAAACCCTTGGGTAAAGGACCTATGTCCCCAAGGTTTTATCATTCATGTTTGGGTTAAAGGAAGAAGTATTTTATTCTTATTTTGAAAAAGTTATATCATTTTGCATTCCATGTTACTATGTATAGAATTAATCAAGCAAGACTAAGGTAAGAATATAGTTGTGTGCTAAAATGTTGACACACTTCTATGAGTCATTATATCCAAGATTTCTCAAGAATGAGGTCTCAAATGGTGACTCGTAGCTCTCTATTCATGGAGTGCAAGGGTTTATAATGGAGGCCCTTAGTTTAGACCTAGTTTGTGCCCATGCAAGTACACTATAAAATGAGAGATTCAAAGAGGAAAAGAAACAATGCTAGTCTCCATGATCATCAAATATGCATGCAAATGAAAATGGAAGCTATTCTATATGATAATAATGCATGAAAGCAAACTAATCTATGAAAGGAAATATGCATGCAAGATTATTCTATGAAATTAAATATGAATCTCATCTAACATGCAAGTGAAAGAGTAATCTAAATGGATTTTCATGGATGCATGAGAGAAGAAGACAAGAAAAGAGAAGTTGCAATGTTCAAGCTCAAGTGCTCAAACTCTCCTCAAAAATCGTTGTCCAAACCTGCAGCATAACAATAACATAAAATCTGGATCCCTAAATGAGAAGGAGATCGCTCCTTATAAAGGAAAGCGTGGAGAGGAATGCATCCTCGAGAGCAATGTGGGATAAATCCCTAAAAAGGAAAGTAAGAGGAAAAATCCCACCACTTAGAAATATGTGCATTCAAAGTATAGTTTATATTTTATTTAATTAAAAGGGAGGTTTTCTTTTAATTAAATAAGATTATTTTATTTAATTAAAAGGGATGTTTTATTTTAATTAAATAAGATTATTTTATTTAATTAAAAGGGATGTTTTCTTTTAATTAAATAAGATTATTTTATTTAATTAAAAGGGATGTTTTCTTTTAATTAAAAAAGATTATGGATAAAAATGATCAAACCTTGCGGAATATTGAAATAATTGAATTAATTATGATTTGATCAAGGAAATTGATTTGAATTGAAAATATTGCAAGGCATTGATTCAAGAAATTGATAAATTGATTCCGTCATTTGATAGATTGAAGAATGGGGGCCCATAGTCTAGGCGACCATTTTAGGGTGCATACATTTGCCCCTCTTTAACTAATGTGTGATCTTTATGGGAACACATGTAGTCAAAGAATGCATTTGAAGTGTGAGATTGATTTGGGATCACAAAATAACCTAGACGTGTGATCGATGGACGGGAACACATTAGGACAAAGATAAGTTGATTGAAAAAGACAAGGTCAACACCCCTATAAATAGGTGTATCATCTTAAAATGGAAGAACTTCCATGTTAAGAACATTTAGCCCTCCTTAGGGGATGTTTTTTACCACCATCATACTGTCCCCTCATTTCTGCATCATCCTCTGCTTCTGTGCCTGTTTAGGACCCTGATTGGGCCTCGCCGGGCACCTTCTACCCAAACTGGCATATTTTCCAGGGGTTATGACCCCCTGGGTCAAGGTCAACCTTGACCTTGACCTAGGTCAGGGTCAACCTTGACCTTGACCTAGGTCAGGGTCAACCTTGACCTTGACCTGGGTCCCCCTTCCAAATCTGAAAGCTTGCCAGTTGCCGGAGGTCATCAAAATTCAATTTTTCCTGCTTTTAGGTCGGCTGTTTCGGGTTCCGAAGCATTGATTCCTAAATTAAATTTAATATAGGTCCTCTTCTAGGGGCATGAGTCTAATTGGAATTTAATTATCCTATGTCAGCCTCTTTATAAGATTGTGCCTTAGTTTCATATAAAAGGGAGCATTTCTCTCTCATTTTCTCTAAGTCTTCCAAGTGCAAAAAGCTCTAACCAAGATTTTGTTCAAGCATCCATTGTTCTACATGTTTTCAAGCTCTCAAGGTGTTCAAGTATTCCTCCTCAAGCATTCAAGCTCTCCATTGAAGATCAAGGATTCAAGCTCTCAAGCCTTTGAAGGGATTTGGTTCAAGCATTCAAGATTTATCATTCAAGCCCTAGATCTAGCCATCATGATGGTGTGATCTTCCTTCAAGATCCTTTGTGCATCTTCAAGAATATTTCATCATCTCTTAAAGGTGGATTCCAAGCATACAATCATGGAGGTTTATGGTTTCTAAAGTTCATGCTTTCATACTTACATACTTTCTTACATTTGAATTACATTGGCATATCTATTGAATATCATAGCTTCATTGTTAGATTCAATTCTACTACTTGCTAGCATTCTTTACTTTATTGATTTCAAGGTTAATTCCTAAATCAGGGTTTGACTAAGGAAAACCCCTCCCCCCCAAAAAAAAAACCTCTTTTTCTTGCAGGTACAGGTTCAGGACTGTGGATTTGAACCCAGATCTAGATACCCTTTTTGGCCAACTACCGGGATCCGTGAACAGATTTTCTGTAGGACCTGTGTAGGTCAAGGTCAACATTATTGGTTCAAGGTTGACATTTGTGGGTCAAGGTTGACCTTTTTCATAAGACAGAGTCAGATTGGAAAAATATTTCTGGGTTTTGTTCATCTCTGTGTTCCGGTTCTGGAACATACTTTGGTTTTTCTAGAAATAGTCTACAGACCTCAGAAAATAGCATTCTTTGATCTATAATATTTCAAGGTTAGTGAATTTCTCCTATCCATTTCAATTCAAATCCCTAATAATTCTAAAACTATCACACATTTACATTCATTTCAAAACACATTTTTAAGAGGGAAACCTAGGATCTCCTTCTTTATCCTTATTTCCAATAGATTGATTCATTTATGCATTGATCCTTTTTGGGTTGA
>MU224140.1:4636239-4655622 GCA_018584345.1 Thuja plicata
ACACTCTCCTTATGTAGACATTTTAGAGAAAGAAGAAAACATTATAGATTCTTTACCTCCATTTGGGATTTCTTCTAGTAATGAGACATTAGAGGGGAATGATATGAATTCCCTTAGTGCTCTCCCTCTTCGTGATGATCCTATGGAGAATCAAGATCCTACCCTATCTTATCCTAGGATGTATTCCTTTATTTTTCCTTCTTGTGAATCTATCAAACATACTAATAATGACATAGTGAATACCGAATCTCCATTGACTTCTTTTCATATGGCTTCTTGTTATGGTCATAGTTATCATTTACTAGTTAAACAAGGATTACATAGTCAAGAATGTGCTAAGCATAAACAGGGAATGAAAATGACCTTACAGAATGGGGGGCATGAGAATTATTATGGATTGGGATTTAATCCCAAACAACATAGCAATGTTACCAACATCTCAAATAACATTTCAAAACATGATGACCCTATGAAGGAATTTGACCAAGAGGTTGTTCTGCCTAAGCTCCTTCGTAATAAGATAATTACTAGACCTAAACACAAAAAGAAACGTAGTCTATACTTGAAGATTCTTCCTTTTTGTTTCTATCATAGATTTCATGATCACTCTAATGAATATCAAGCTTTACATTATAATATTAGGCAACTCATTGATAGTAAAGTTATTTGTATATCATGTGGCAATGAGTTATATTTCAATCCTATTTTCTCTAAATAACATTTATGTTCCTATTATAGAACTCCATATTATGTAAACAATGTTAGCCTAATCTTTGGGGGCTTGTTGTCTTGCATAATGTTGTGAGTGATATAATAGGTCCCCTTTCATCCTTTCTCCCACACTTGGGGGGAAAGGATGCCATCTCCTTCTTTTCTGTCTTTCCGGGATCCACTTTTCCTTGGTTAAGCAGTATCTATCTATTATGTGATATCCAATCATACATGAAAATTTTGGTTTTCATTAAGGATCTATGTCCTTTATTATAACCTATTTCATGTTTGACATTGGATTTCCATGGTTGATAAATCTCTCACCTTGGAAACTGAATAATGTGCTATCCCTCATAAGGGTTACTTTCTCACTTCTTTCATAATATCTCTTTGCTACAATATCTCTTGATATAATTTGATATATCCCTTGCTTTCACCCCTGGGGGGAAAGGTATTTTCATTCTTCCTCTATCTAAGGAGCTACTTTCCTTAGCTCAGTGGCATGCGATTATCTTACAAACATTAGTTATTTATAAAGATTTGTGTTTTGACTATTGATACCCTCTTATATGAGAGGTGATTGTCCTAGGTCATCACCTCTTATTTATTTTGCAAACTATGTTTTTGATAAACTCTTTCTCTTTCTTTGGCTTAGAGTTTGATTCCTTCATCCGAAGATTTCTCATCCTCTTGATTGCAGGGGGCTTGATGGTTGAATCTTTGGTCCCTCTTTTCTTTAGAAGATGAAATTTTATCCTAGGCACTCCGCTATGGTGAGGGTCTTGTTAATGAGATATCTTCCCTCTTGAGGATCCTTTCTCCATAAGTGACATATTCATTTCATGATTATCTATGTTCTTGGATGTAAGGGTCAAGACTCTTCGCTAAGAATATCGTATACATTGTTGTTAAGCTGGATATCTCCTTACCTTGTGAAGTAAGTATTCTCTTTTCTCTTCCTTATCATGCCTAATGGGTAGTCATGATAAGGAGGGGGGAATATATAGGGTCTCCCTTGTACTATATTTTAAATTTATTTACATTTTGCAGCATGCTAAATCCTTGGAAGGTAACGCACATAATTTGCTAAATCCTGAAGAGACACGCATTTTTACTTTTATGTTTGCTAAATCCTTGGAAGGTAACGCACATAAGTTGTTAAATCTTGAAGAGATACGCACCCTTTTTTATTTTACAATATGCTAAATCCTCAAAAGGTAACACACATAAGTTGCTAAATCCTGAATGGACACGCATTTTATATTCTATAGTGATACAAGAATGTGGATCTATGGATATTTTAAAAGTTGTTAGAAGATGCATTTACAATTACAAGCACAGTTTATGGGTGAACCTATTGGGCTCTCCCTCCTTGGTGATTCATAGTAAGGTGGTAATCTTACTAGGTGAGGTAATCACTTTCCCTTCTCTCTCTTTTGCTTTCATGCTAGTAGGATTAGATCATGAAGCTATGTTATCTATGGTGTAGTTCTTGTCTTACTTATGTAGTCATGTATGTTTTCTATGATTGATTGCTCTTTACTTCCATATCTTTATGTATGTATGTTGAGTTAGAATCCTTTGTATAAGGACTCATGTCCTTGACTCAGTGATATTCTACTTTTTTGCAATCCACCGGTGTCTTTCTTCTAACTTTACCGTGAGCATGTTTGATTTCCATACTCTCGCTAAAGTAGGGGCTTAATGTATCATCTTAAAATGGAAGCACTTCCATGTTAAGAATGTTTAACCCTCCTTAGGGGATTTTTTTTACCACCATAATACTATCCCCTCATTTTTGCATCATCCTCTGCTTCTATGCTTGTTTAGGACCCTGATTGGGCCTCTCTGGGCACCTTCTACCCCACCTGGCATATTTTCCAGGGGTTCTGACCCCCTGGGTCAAGGTCAACCTTGACCTTGACCTAGGTTAGGGTCAACCTCGACCTTGACCTAGGTCAGTGTTAACCTCAACCTTGACCTAGGTTAGGTTCGATCTCGACCTTGACCTGGGTCCCCCTTCCAAATCTGGAAGCTTGCAGGTTGCCAGAGGTCATCAAAATTCAATTTTTCCCGCTTCCAAGTTGGCTGTTTCAGGTTCTGAAGTGTTGATTCCTAAATTATATTTAATATAGGTCCTCTTCTAGGGGAATGGGTCTAATTGGAATATAATTATCCTATGTAAGACTCTTTAGAAGATTGTGCCCTAGTTTCATATAAAAGGGAGCATTTCTCTCTCATTTTCTCTAAGTCTTCCAAGTTCAAAAAGCTCTAACCAAGATTTTGTTCAAGCATCCATTGTTCTACATGTTTTCAAGCTCTCAAGGTTTTCAAGTCTTCCTCCTCAAGCATTCAAGCTCTCCATTGAAGATCAAGGATTCAAGCTCTCAAGCCTTTGAAGGGATTTGGTTCAATCATTAAAGATTTATCATTCAAGCCCTAGATCTAGCCATCATGATGGTGTGATCTTCCTTCAAGATCCTTTGTGCATCTTCAAGACTCTCTCATCATCTCTTAAAGGTGGATTCCAAGCATAAAATCATGGAGGTTTATGGTTTCTAAAGTTCATGCTTTCATACTTACATACTTTCTTACATTTGAATTACATTGGAATATCTATTGAATATCATAGCTTCAATGTTAGAGTCAATTCTACTACTTTCTAGCATTATGTACTTTATTTATTTCAAGGTTAATTCCTAAATTGGGGTTTGACTAAGGAAAACCCCTCCCCCCCAACAAAAAAACCTCTTTTTCTTGTAGGTACAGGTTCAAGACTGTGGATTTGAACCCAGATCTAGATACCCTTTTCGGCCAACTTCCGGGATCCGTGAACAGATTTTCTGTCAGACCTGTATAGGTCAAGGTCAACATTATTGGGTTAGGGTTGACATTTGTGGGTCAAGGTCGACCTTTTTCATAAGATATATTTGGATTGGAAAAATATTTATGGGTTTTATTCATCTCTACGTTCCAGTTCTGAATCATACTTTAGTTTTTTCAGAAACAATCTAAAGACCTCAGAAAATAGTATTCTTTGATCTACAATATTTCATAGTGAATTTTTCCTATCCATTTCAATTCAAACCCCTAATCATTCTAAAACTATCACACATTTACATTCATTTCAAAACACATTTTTAAGAGGGAAACCTAGGATCTCCTTCTTTATCCTTATTTCCAATAGATTGATTCATTTATGCATTGATCCTTTTTGGGTTGATCAATTTGGATCTTTCCTTTGTGCATTTGAGAATAAAGGGGAATGTCTTATTTATCCCTCCACTCTAAACATTAAATGTAAGGTGATAAGTGATTTGAGTATCAAAACACTCTTATTCTATTAATATCATTTTTCTCCATTACAAAAGGTAATTGACATGTCCAAGATAAGAATCTCAAGCAAGGTTGGCCCAAGTGAAGCAATTGATAGGATTGATAAAGCTGAATCAATGATTGAAGTTTGATAGGTACTGCCCCCTCATGATCAAATTTGAAATGAGATAGAGGAGAAATAGAAAATTGATAAATTTGATCAAATCAAACTAAAGATAAGGTTCTTGATGTAAGATGAAAGATATAAGGATCACAGAACCAAGGTAGATCATTAAGCACAAAATATTATGCCCCAAGGTTGAATTACAAGAAAAGTAAGTGGGGTGAAAGCAAATGGAAGATAGAATTTTGGAAGAGGTGGAAAGAAATGGAGAGAAGAAAGGGAATTCGCCTTAAGAAAGAGAATGCCCCAAAAACAATAAACTATTTAAGATAGAAAAATTTGATTGAGATCATGAAAGAAGATAAGGAAATGAAGATCAAAACATGACCATAGTTGATTAAAAGTCCAAAAGAAAGATAAAGGAAAGCCCTCTCAAACTCATAATGCAGCCTAAAAATGCAAACTAACATGAGGTCTAACAATGCAAGCTACATGAAAATGAAAAGGTGTACTTGCAATAGAGCAACTATAACATAGGATTTTGTGTTCATTATTCATTAGATAATTTTAAGGAACTTATTTTCATCACTGGGCCATTATTAACAGACATCAGAAAATCACACAATCATCACTAGTAACCAGTGAAACTATGAACATATGAATGTGATTTATATTGAATTGGAATGTGGAAAGATTCTAACATACACATCAAATACATAAAGGTCAAGATGACTTCGATGTTAGCTTACCCAAGTTAATATAGCAAAACCACACTCGCATCAAGGCATAGATGTCGGGATGACCATAAGAATGGTTGTGCAAAAATAGTCAAGGATGATGCCTCAAATCTCCTAAGTGTTTCAAGGGGACAACACAAGATACTCTAGAGTTTCAAGACCACACCCACAAGTAGAAAGAAGATAAAAACATGCCCCAAGTCCTCTAGCTATGCATACCGGAGAGACTTATTAGACAAGGACACTCAACAAAAATAAATAATAGTCAGCACACAAAGAAAAGATCATAACATGGCTCAAGCATTAAGTGTTGTGTTTAAAATTTTGAGTTTGTTAACTGATACTGAGTACCGAGGATAAGGATCGAATGCTTGCAAGTAGGTAAGATCACATGAAAAAACTGGGGAAGACCAAACTGATAAGTGTTGAGAAACACTTGATGTCAGGGGTTGTGTTGAAAAACACAGTTGGGGTGGTCTTGAAAAACACCATTTGTGAGATATCCTATAGACTAACACTTCCAAGAGACCAAAGCTAACACAGTTATGCCCCCTAGACAAAGACAAAGACAAAGACCAATTCCAAACAAAGGCAACAAGGCCAAGGCATGATGGAGAAAGGCTAAGTGTCAAGGACACATGCTAAGAAACAGGGGTGCAAAGGCCTCAAGTAGTGCCCATTTCCAGCCAAGGCACCTGTTTCCAGGTTTTCACCAAGGCACTTTTTCTATTTTTTTTTGAATTTTTGAATTTTTGAATTTTTTTGTATTTTTGGAATATATAATTTATTTGGAGATACATCAAAGCTCCTATTGCTAGGTTTTCACTAAGATGACCATTTTTTAGGACATTTTCTGATTTTTAGAATTTTTGACAATATATCATGTTTTTGGATTTTTTCAGGATCAATAAGTATGTACAAAGGGTGCCCCCAGACAGAATGGGCATCATGGATAGAACTTATTTAGGTGAAAGACATTGATAGGATCAGGGAGCTACTCTCCCTCCACTATAGACAATAAATAAGCACCTGACCCAAAACCTGTTGTAATGATGTAAGGTCCAAGCCAATTAGGTTTAAATTTTCCCTTTTGATCTCTATATTGTTTATTCCTAGGATTTTCATGTAGGACAAGATCTCCCACTTGGAATTCTCTAGGGAGAACCTTTTTGTTGAAGGCTTTGGACATGCGCTTTTGATAAACCCTCATATGGTCAAATGACACTTGACATTTCTCATCTAGAAGTTCTAACTCTTGAAGTCTCATGGCATGGTAGTCTTCATCTGTAACTAGACCTTTGAGGGAAACTCTAAGTGAAGGAATCTCAACCTCTAAAGGTAACACTGCTTCAGCTCCATATGTAAGGGCAAAAGGAGTAGCCCCAGTAGGAGTATGAATACTAGTTCTATAGGCCCACAAAGCCAGATTTATCTATAAGTGCCAATCTCTACCATTCTTACAAACTGTTCTATGTAGGATTTTAAGAATGGTTTTTTTTTATGCCTCTGCTTGGCCATTTCCTTATGGGAAGTAAATGGAGGACCAATGTTGTTTAATCTTGAATTTCTTGTAGAGTTGTTTAAGGTCTTTATTTTTAAACTGGCCTCCGTTGTTAGTGATAATCTCAGAAGGCACTCCATATTGACAGATGATATGGTTCAGAATGAATAGAGAGACTATCTGGCCTGAGGCAACAGAAAGTGGGACAACTTCTACCCATTTAGTGAAGTAATTAGTAGTAGTGATAATAAACTTGTGGCCACCTGATGAGTTGGGATAAATCTTCCCAACAAGATCAAAGGCCCAGCGTTAAAATGGCCAATGAGATATAGAAGGAATGAGCTCCATGCCTGGAGCATGTATCAGTTTACCATGTTTTTGAAACTTTTCACATGACTTTGCAAAATCTACCGCATCAATATACATCGCAGGCCAATAGTACCCCGCCCTAAGCAACCTTCAAACCATGGCAAGACCATTGGAATGTCCCCCACAGATGTCCTCATGGATTTCAACTAATGCTTGGTCGAATTCTTCCTTTTCTAAGCATCTAAGAATTTTTCCATCTAAACCCCTCCTATAAAAATCACCAGAGATAAGGGAATGGCGAGAGGTGTTTCAGGTGATGTTTCTGTGTTTAGATCTGTTAAAGGTTTCAAGTATAATACCATCACAAAGGTATGAGTAAATGGCACCATAACGGGATGACTCATGACTAACAAGGGTACAAATGACATGACTTTCTTGGGAGTCATAGATAGGGTGATGTAGCTCTTCCACCAGGAATTCAAATCTAGATTCATGTTGCCCTAACTGAAGGAGTGAAGCAAGTCTAGCCATAGCATCAGCTGCTTTGTTTTCTTCTCTAGGGATTTGCTAAAACATGACAAATGTGAAGTATCGTTTCAAGGAATCAACCATTTGCTTGTAAGGTACTAGTTTCTCATTTTTTGTTTGATATTCATCATTGACATGGTTGATTATCAGCTATGAATCCCCATAGATGTGTAACTCTATGATTCTCCATTCTATGGCTATCTTAAGTCCATTTGTTAAAACTTCATACTCAGCAATGTTGTTTGTGCATGGGAACAATAACTTTTAAGACTTATGAATCATGTACCCATGAGGAGAAACAAACAACACACCAGCTCCTGAACCATTTTGCATAAAGGATCAATCAAAGAAAATATTCCATGTTCTTTTGGTCATATACATGAGGTGTTCATCTGGGAAATCAACTTGAATAGGTGCATTATCTTGTATTGGTAAATCAGCCAATTGATCTGCTATGGCTTGTCCTTTGATTGCTTTACGCTCAATGCACTCTATGTCAAACTCTGAAAGGATCATCATCCATTTAGCAAGTCTACCTGTGAGGGCAGCCTTACCTAGTAAATACTTGAGTGGATCTATTTTTTCTATGAGGTGTATAGTGTGCACAAGCATGTAATGTCAAAAATTTTGGGAAGCAAACACAACTACAAGGCAAGATTTCTCAATGCTAGTGTAGTTAACCTCATATGAAACAAGAGTGCGGATAATGTAGTATATTTCTCATTCTTTCCCATGTTCATCAAGTTGAGCTAGTAATGACCCCAAGGGAGATTTTTTCGCTGAAATGTATAGAATAAGTGGTTTCACTGGGATAGGAGGCATTAAAATGGGAGGATTTGCCAAGTATTTCTTGATTTTATCTATGCTATTTTGACAATCCTCATTCCAAACACATTTGACTCCTTTGTGTAAGTTCTTGTTGAAAGGTTGAGCTATATTTTCCAACTATGAAATGAATCTCCTTATATATTGAAGACATCCTTGAAGACTCGTCATTTGACTAATGTTTCTAGGAGGTGGCATATCTATGATTGCTTGGACTTTTTCAGGGCCTACCTATATTCCTCTTGCTGAAATGATGAATCCTAGTAGTTTTCCAGAGGTGACTCCAAATGCACACTTTTTAGGATTTAACCTTAGTTGCAATTGTTCCATGCGATCTAGAATGACTTCTAAATCATCTAAGTGTGTGTTTCTTTTCTTAGACTTGGCCAAGGTGTCATCCACATAATCTTCTATTTTTTATGCATCATGTCATGAAAAATGGTTGCCATAGCTCGTTGATAGGTGGCTCTTGCATTTTTTAATCCAAAAGGCATAATGTTCCCACAATACATACCCCATGCACAAGTGAATGCAGTCTTTTCTTTATCTCTAGGAGCTATCTTAATCTGATTGTATCTAAAAAAACCATCCATCAAGGAATAAACCTCATAACCTGCAGTCATATCCACTATCATGTCTATATTGGGAAGTGGAAAGTCATCCTTTGGGCATGCTCTATTGACATCTCTAAAATCTGTGCAAACTCGAATGGATTTTTCATGTTTGGAAACTGGTACAATGTTTGATATCCATTCAGCATAGGTAATAGCTCTTATGAATCCTGCACCAAGGAGTTTCTCTAATTCTTCTTTGACTAGGAGAGCTATGTGAGGATGCATCTTTCTCAATTTTTGTTTAACCAGTTTGACACCCAAAGCCATGGACAAGTGATGCATGATAAGATTAGTATCCAACCCTGGCATGTCTGAATAAGTCCATGCAAAGTTGATCTTCTTTTTTCTATAAGAACTTAGTGTAGGCTTCTTTTTATTGTGGTGATAAGGACTCAGTCAAGTGTACTATCTGTGGAGCCTCATCTGCACCCAAATTGACTACTTGTGTTGTTTCAATAAGAACTGAAGATCTATCTTGAAAGTAGCTAGGGAGACAATCAAGTACCTCATCCTTAGGCACCTCGGAGAGGTTTTCACCCTTGGATACGTCATTTTTTTGTTTTTTTGTTTTGACACTGCCACACAATGGTTTTTGCCATCAAAACTCCTATTCTTTTGATTTTCTTTTCTTTTTATTTTGTGACTGAGGTACTTGATGCCTGGCTCTGTCATGCTGGTATTCGGTTCATTGGTGGAAGAGACTATAGGTTCAATGGCATTCAAGTAACAGGATATCTCATAATCATTTTGAAATGTTAAGAGCTTAGGTTATTGATAGTGTTGGGACCAATCAATGAGGTTAGGATGAACAAGAGGTAATTCAATGGCTGGTTCAAGGTGGTAAATGTGAATTATATCATCTCTGGTGACTGAAGAGTCAATTTCCATCAAGTATCCTTCTAAGCTACCCAAATAGGAATTCATCCTAACAAGTGAAGAATCATCCACTAAGGCAAAATGTGGGTTCAAATCCTCTAATCCTACACGTGACTCGTCGGCTACCTTAGGTTGAGAACTATAAGTGTGGATGACATCAACATCCATGTCAACTATGGAAGGCTTTGAGAAGGAGTCCCATTCATACTCACATGAACTTGTTTTTGAACTTTGACTAGGATTTTTACACCATGAAGGTTTTGGATGTCTTGATGTGGAAGTTCTAGTGTCATCAACGGTAACACCTTCTCTTTCCATCAAACAAACAAGATTATTTCGTTGACCTAAAAGGATCTTCTACATCTGATTCATCTTGTTGTAAGGTTGTAACTGGACTATCTAGATCTCCCCAAAGGAGATTAGTGGAAGGGACCCAATTTTCACACATATGTCTTGTTGATTTGTCAAATTAGGTATATATTATAGTTAATATTCACTATCTGACTCATCAAGGATAGGAGTAGTATTCTTGTTGCAATTCCCAAATCCTAGGTCAACCGTCTTCTTAGACCTGCATCCAAAAAGATTATGATCAAGGGGTTCGGCTCTAGCATCCAATCTGTGACTAAGAGGGCCATGTCCAGGATAGACCATCTATTTAAAAAAAGTATACCCTCTTCCATAAGCCTTAGGAGATGGAGAGAATTTCTCATTGTGTATGTATTTCTCTTCTCTATATATCTAGTCTCTAACAACTGTCTCTTCTTTCTCATTTTGAATGGGCACTGAGGACTCTACAAATGTGCCAAATAAAGTCATAGCTGAAGAGGAAGGTCTCATTTCTTGTGAGGTCTTTCTATAATACCTAGGTGAAATTGGAAGTGTTTTGAGGGAGTTGAAGTGATACCCCCCATGCCAAGGTCTATTGACTTAAACTTGTCTTTACATTCAGCTAAGGTTGCATCAAAGTCTTCTACTTCTCTATTAAGGGGAACATGAGCACCTGCTAAAACTGATTTAATAGATAAAGTATTATCCCCTGGTATAAAAATCTATGTTCCATCGTAAGGTAACTTAACACATTGATGATAGGTAGATGGTAGTGATTGCATATCATGAATCCACGGTCTGTCGAGTAAGATATTGTACCCAGGGGAGCTAGCGTCAACTATTTGGAATAAAATATCTTTTTCAACAGGGCCAATCCTAACAAGAAGGATGGCCAACCCTTTGGAAATTCCTTCTGCCTCATCATAGGATTTTATGGTGATCTTTTTCCTAGTATCTATGACTTTTTCAGAATAACCCAACTTTTTCAAAAGACTAAAGGAACAAATATTAAGCCCAGCACCCCCATCTATCAACATGCACCTAACATGGGTTTTTTGGATCATGACCTCAATGCGAAGAGTGAGATTGTGTGGGTGGCTCAAAGATTTATCATCATCCTCTAAAAAAGTAAGGTAATGAGGGCTAGCAATATGGTTAACCATGTTCTGGAATTGATCAACATCTAAGTTTTTAGGGATGTTCGTTGTGTGCAAAGTATCCTCAAGGACTTGTTTGTGTCTCGAGGGAAATTCTAAGAGCTCAAAGATTGAAATCTGAGGTGGGGTTCTTTGCAACTGATCAATAAGATTATATCTTGACTTAGGATTGACTGATGGTTTTGAGGTGACATTCTTGGATGTCACTTTCTTTTGTTTACTTGGTTGACTTGAACTGGGTCCTCTAATGACAAGGGGACCTTGACTTCGTGTGGCAACATTGAGAGTTTTAGATGACACTCTAGAGTTAGGACCCCTTAGCACCACGATGGGTTCTTCATCAAAGATAGGAGGAGAGTCCACGTCTAGATCATAACCATAGGGATCTTTATCCATCATCATGTTGACATTCTCTTCTACAACTTCAAGCATGTTAACAACATTCTCTGCATCTGTGTGAGTGTAATTGATCTCAGCCTTGCTATTCTTAGTTTTAGAGGTTTCCCCCTTCTCATACTTGGGTAAAGGTTATTTGAATGCCATATGATCGGTGTGGTGTTCAATGCAACTACCTTAAGTTTTCCTTTCTCAATGAGATCTTGGATGATATGTTTGAGTTTCCAACAGTTTTCAATATCATGTCCAATGGCATTGTGAAACTTGCAAAAGGATTTCTCATCCCACCAATGTAGCTTAACATCAGGTATATAATGCTTTGCAAGATCTTGAGGATGTGCAAGTTTGTTGGCAATGAGTATTTTAAAGACATCCTCATATGAATCACCAAGTTTTGAAAACTGATGTCTCTCTTTCTTAGGCCTATCTTGGTATCTCAGCTTGTTCTCATGTTGACTAGATGCATTGAGTTTCATGGCTTGAATAGCACTAGAGAAGTGGAGCATAGCTTTATCTTTGGGTTGGGAGGAGTCCACAGCTTGATCATTGACCACTTGTTTGTTCCTATTCCAATGTGATTTCTTTCCTTTATCCTTGTTAGGGTTGTTGTTATTTTGACCATTGTTGTTTTTGTTTCCATGTTTGGGCATAATTCCTTGTTGTTTCAAAACATCCTCAATCCTACATGTGGTTTCAACCATGGTGTCAAAGGAACCAAAAACCATCTTCCTAACTTCATACTACATTTTGGGAACCAAGTTGCTAACAAGGATGTCAATCTTCTTATTTTCAGGGATGGTCCTAGAGTAGTGAGAGCATTTTTGTCTCCAGCTTTGCAAGAAAGTAACAAAGGATTCCCCTTGATTTTTCTTTAATTTGCATAAGTCCAACATGGTGATAGATCTTGAAAGGTTATATGCAAAGTTTTGGACAAATCTATGGATGAGATCTATGAAATTCTTAACAGGGGGAGTCATATTGGTGAACCATTCCATCACTTGACCCTTAAGACTCCTTGGGAACAATCTCATGAGGTACGATTCATCTTGATGGAACTCAAAACTCATGGTATAGAATTGATGCACGTGATGATGTGGATATCCATTCCCATCATACTTGTCATATTAAGAGATCTCAACCTTTCTAGGGAAGTCTTTCATGCTAACACTTTTTTCAAAAGGATAAGGACAAATTGAATCAAGTGAGAATGAACTCTTGGGTGCCAACATATTTTCCATTGTACTCTTAATTTGTTTGATCTCTTCTTCTTGAGATGGACCTTGCTTCTTAATCTTCTTGTCCACATCAAATTTGTAGGGGACTCTAGCTTCCTTGTTGATTAAACTCTTTAGGAACTTGTCTTTTTTTTCTCTAAGTATCTCTCCACATACTGTTGAAAGAGTGGTTCTTGTTGTATCTTCATAAAGTATTGGGAGTTGAGATCAAAACTCGAGCTACTGCCCCCATATTGTGAACCATGGTGAGAACATTGTGAAGGCTGTCTTGAGTTCCTAAGAGGTGTCCATCTCCTATAATGATCATTTCTTGAAGAACTTATTCCTCTAGGGCTAGGAGGTCGTGAAGGTTTTCTTGAATGTCTTCCAATTCGTGGAGTCTTAGGAGGGGTGAATGGAGGAGAGTTGTTTCCACCACCAACACACATGTTGTTAAATTGATCATTAAGTTGTTGAGCCAAGAGTCTATCTTGCTCTTCCTAGAAGGCTTTCCTTTCTATCTCCAACAAGGTTTGTCTCTCCAACTATAGGAGTCTAAATTGCTCTTCCTTTTCAGCTTGTTCATCTTGGAAGGCTTTCTTTTCATGCTCAATTTTCTTAATTCTTTCACTCATGTATCTTGAAGATGTTTTGAGCAGTGAACTTGGTCTTGAATGTCTAAACAAGTCATTAGTGTATGTTGCATTCACACGAGTGTCACAAGGTTCATCATCTTGGTTTTCATGTTGTGATTGTTCTTCTTGATAGGCTTGCCTCTTATCTCTTTCAGCCCTTTGGCGTGCATCCAAATATCTAGTTGAGATAAGGGGTGAGACTGGTCAACTTTCATGAGAGGAACTGCCAAACAAAATGGTATCTCTATGTCTTTCAAATATGTCATCAAGGTTTTTATCCATTTCTCCCCTCTTGTTGATTCATTGTGTAACTCATATCCATATATGAGTGAGAAGATGCTAAGGGTGTACTCAACTCACTAAGGTTACCCTTGGAATCAAACCAAAATTTTGAGTTGTTCCTGGGTGATTGATCAAATATGAGTTCTTTTCTCTTACATTTTTGGCGAGTTTGAACTAAGGGTAATTGGTTAAAGACTAATTGAGGTCTCTTTCCTTGATCTACTTGATATCTTGTTGTAACTGGCATGAAAGAAAAGGTACTAGGTGATAGGATGACCCTAAGAAACATTGTTACCAAACCAGGATAGTAAAATCACTCACTTATCCAAAAGAGAGGTGATAAGATAGAATTTTGCAAGAGGCATAAACCAACACTACCACAGAGGTGGCCACTGAACGGGGAATACCCTAACACATATGGATCAGGAGGATGATTTACCCAAGTTATATTGATTGAATTTTAATTTTTATGGAATTGAATGGACAAGAGATTACTAAAACTCTCCAAGTGTGTTATCAAAGGATCCAAAGGTTTATCTTCTCAACAAGGACGGTTTCTAGCTCACCAACTCTAAGCAAGGTCACTCATGAAATCAAAGATTACTAGTTCAAGAGGTCAAAACGCAATAATCCAAAGTGCAAATAGGCTTCTAACAACAGGGTAAGTGACCTAATCTAACCTGGATCAACCAAGGAAGACTGGAAATGATAGGATAGCAAATTGAGCAAGTTGATAGTTTAACACTTAAGAGTGCAGATTTTGGGTTGTTGATCATTTTTATATTTGCGTTGATGTTTGGGGTATGTTTTGATGTTTTACTCATGCAAGACACATCAAGTAGATTGGTTTGTTGTAAAATGAATAGTCACACCACAACCTAGGTAAGCCAGGGAAATATTTGTTTAATTCCCACTTAAACTAAAGTTCATCCATGCCTACTCATAGCTGACAACTTAGAAGCTTGGAGGCACAGGCTCCTTATTACAGTACACTCACTTCTCAGGCACACCAAGCTTCAAATCCCAAGGGTAATAACTTCCCAAGGGACCATTGTCTCTACTAAGAGCCATGAAAGTGTGGGACATCTTAGTCGGTCTTTGACCTTCTGTCCCAACAGATAGAGGGATTTTGGTCACTAGAACATAGTTTGCAGTCAGGGAATCCATTCAGGTGGTTATACGTGCGGTAGATTAGCTCCATTATGGAGGCCTCCCAGCCTACAGAATTTGTGTTCTATATGTTTTTATGCACCACAAGGGTACTAACGGAGATCTTCTTCCTAGTATAACGCAATCAACACCTATTTACTATGAGACTAATCACAATGACACCTTTTATATACCAGTTTGGAAGGGCTTGACTTTAGCCTGTTATCGGTCAGGCAATCCACTCTCACTGGTTCTGTTAAAGCCCTCGGGAGGTAGCCATGTTAAAGTATTTGTGTGGATTTATCTTTCACCCAAGATCCATGAAGGCGAGGGGAGAGGATACATCCATGAAATTCCTTGGGATTACAAAACTTGAAGACACTTCAGACACATAAAGAAATGACAATAATGTTTTTGGATTTTTGATCATCCCAAAAGGGTGAGAGCATAGTTTCCTGACATCATTGCCATCCCTAAAATACCAAATAGAAGTTCATTGTAAAATTATTACATGTGCGTTCCTATTTTAATAAAAAAAAAAACAATATTCAAGCACAATATTTAGCATTATATCGATCAAGGCAACCTGCAAGATGATTTGTTAGTAGTCTGTGTTTGTTAGTCTTCTTTTTTTTTTCAACATCTGGCAAACCACTGTTAAGCTATATTAGAAATAAAATCAGGAAACCATAGCAAACAGCAAACATCAGTGATCAAAAAATAGAGATATATAAAAAAAATTGAAAATTGAAAATTTTTGGTGCCAAAGTCCACGCGAAGATTCTCTGCAAGCCGCACGAAAATTCTCTACGAGCCGCACAAAAATTCTCCACGGGTCGCGCGAATAACTGCCAAAAGACACGGGAGGAACTAGAAAGTTTGCGCAAGTCAGAAAATAGCCGATATGAAAATAGAAAATAAAAAACTCTTTCTGTTGTCAAATTCTGCGCGAAGATATACCAAAAGCTGCATGAAGAAATACTCTGTATCACGCGAAGTATTGCAAAAATTTGTGTGGATGAGTGAGAAATTTTGCGTGAAACTTCACTACAGAGTCGTATAGACAGAAAACAGATGAATCAAAAGAAGTACAAAATGAGGCCATAAATTAATTTTCTGCCCCACAGTGGGTGCCAAAAATGTGTGCTAAAATGTTGGCACACTTCTATGAGTCATTATATCCAAGATTGCTCAAGAATGAGGTCTCAAATGGCGACTCATAGCTCTTTATTTATGGAGTACAAGGGTTTATAATGGAGGCCCTCAGTTTAGACCTAGTTTGTGCCCATGTAAGTACACTATAAAATGAGAGATTCAAAGAGGAAAAGCAAGAGTGCTAGTCTCCATGATCATCAAGTATGCATGCAAATGAATGTGGAAGCTATTCTATATGATAACAATGCATGAAAGAAAACTAATCTATGAAAGGAAATACGCATGCAAGATTATTCTATGAAATGAAATATGAATCTAATCTAACATGCAAGTGCAAGAGCAATCTAAATGGATTGTCATGGATGCATGAGAAAATAAGACAAGAAAAGAGAAGTTGCAATGTTCAAGCTCAAGTGCTCAAACTCTCCTCAAAAATCGCTCTCCAAACCTGCAGCATAACAATAACATAAAATATGGATCCCTAAATGTAAAGGAGAGGGCTCCTTATAAAGGAAAGTGTGGAGAGGAATGCATCCTCAAGAGCAATGTGGGATAAATCCCTAAAAAGGAAAGTAAGAGGAAAAATCCCACCACTTAGAAAAATGTGCATTCAAAGTGTATTTTATATTTTATTTAATTAAAAGGGAGGTTTTCTTTTAATTAAATAAGATTATTTTATTTAATTAAAAGGGATATTTTATTTTAATTAAATAAGATTATTTAATTTAATAAAAAGGGACGTTTTCTTTTAATTAAATAAGATTATTTAATTTAATTAAAAGGGATGTTTTCTTGTAATTAAATAAAATTATTTTATTAAATTAAAAGGGATGTTTTCTTTTAATTAAATAAGATTATTTTTTTTAATTAAAAGGGATGTTTTCTTTTAATTAAATAAGATTTTGGATAAAAAATGATCAAACCTTAGGGAATATTGAAATAATTGAATTAATTACGATTTGATCAAGGAAATTGATTTGATTTGAAAATATTGCAAGGCAATGATTCTGGAAATTGATAAATTGATTCCGTCATTTGATAGATTGAAGAATGGGGGCCCATAGTCTAGGCAACCATTTTAGGGTGCATACAATAGTAACATCCAAGTATTTTATCTTCTAATTGGTATTAGATTCTATATCTTAATGATTGAAGTAAAAATTCCACTTTAAGTATGCAATTTCTATATGCCTTGTGAACAGAAAAAAAAAAAAAACCATTAATAAGAATTATGAAAATGAATTTGACTTAAGTGTGGCATGATAAGCATAATTTCAATGATAATATTTCTGGTTGGATGTCTATAGTATAGGGTTATTGAGTTATAGAATGTAAGTGGAACAGGATTGCATGGTTATCTAAATGCTTATGAACCTTTATATTGTTAAAATAAATCAATCATATCTTGTTATCTTTATTAAGAAATGCATATTAGGTTAAGGGTATGATTAGGCACTCTTGAATTCTCTTGAGGAAAGAAAAGGCAAAGATGATTAACATGTTGGTAACATAATTAGTGGAAATCGGGTAGTGGTAATGTGTTTCTCCTCTTCTTAATGGTTCTATGAGTATTTCTAAAATAACAAGTTTATATGAACTCGTCATCTTACTATTTAAATTTGATTGGTAGTAGATGTGTTTGTACAAGTGCCTGGCATACGGTCTGCAGGGAATGGTATTGTATATTAATGGTGCAATAATTGGCTAAACTGACAAAATTTATCTAGGAGTAAGGTTAGGTTAATCTAATGATAATATAGTTTATAGTAGGTGTTTATGATTTCATTCTTGTAAAAATAATGTAATTATGTGTGTGTTCTACATTATATTCGAGACACCTGATGATAGGAAATAAATAGTTGCTACATAATAAGGAATTGTCTTGTGTTTATTAAGAGTTGCCTATGAAACTAGGTGTTAACGTAATTAGTAAGTTTGAATAATGCTTGATTGTATACAATGTGTTGATTTCCCTTATCAATGTTTTATGCCTTCTTGGATTGGTTTTCTATTTAAGGGTCCCAATTTGAAAATTGCATAGGAACTATAAAGATGCTTCACAATTATAATTACTCCTAAGGTTTAAAGTGATATTCTATCATACTAACAAATGTAATACTTTTGTGACTCATATTTTCTATCTTGTTATGTTTTGAGATGTTATCAAGAATTCTTAACCCTTATCTTGGTTACAACAAATAAGAACTTTGATTTTGCAAAAAAGTAAGAATATCAATATGTAAACCATGTTTTTCCATTATACCTGATATTAGTCTTAGTAGGAATGTATAGAAGGAACTACCACAGGTTACGAATTGGTGTAAATTTGAAAATACATTTTAATTCTATGTGTCTTGTCTGTATAAAGTTCATGCATTATAATTATATTTTTCATAAACTATCCATGAGTGATCTATGTTAATCTGACATAAGTAAAAACATTGTAAGAACCACAAAATTTTGATAACCTGATTACTTGAAAAGGTTATGTTATTTTGTTAGATATTTTTTTTTAGGTATGATGAATTTTTTAGTACTTACTGACTTCTAGGAGTAAGTCGAATCTAGGGGGAGGATGTAATACCCCTCCAACCCTCATAAAACCTGATTATGCATGTTGGAAGTTTGGGACTTTTATTATCTACTAATGATTCTAATTGAAGTTACTAATCCAATCTATCTCATCTCCATGTAAGTTTTTAATGGATATTTCTCTTTGAGTAGTGATGTCAACTATGTGTTCATAATATTTTAGGAACATCGTGTTATGAAATAATCTAATATGTTTGTTGTATGTGGAACTTCATTTTTAATAGTTTGAGTACACTTGGATGAATCAAGTTGATTAAAATACCTTTATGACTGTTATGGATGGTGTATATATGTTGTTCAAAATTTCCATAAAGATTAGGTTATCTATGTGCTTTACCTAGCCATTATTAACACTCTTGTATGATTTTATGAATGGTTGTGATGTTAACTATTGATTAGGGATTAACCAAATCAACTAATGGATCATATTATAGATTCAATCTGACCCTTTCTTTATAATTAATTAGTATTTCTTTGTATTGTGGGTTCTTATACCATAGTGACATCACACTTGAACTCTATGCTTTCTCTTATTTAATTAGATGATGAGATTCTTTCAAAGTGTGTTGGATAATATGTTCATCCTAATGATATTTTTTAAATGATCTGAATGTCACTAATGAATTATATTCTTATAATATTTAATGGAATTTGGTTTATATACATGATGACATTATCAATGATGATAGTTCATTTTTATTTTGAGATTATTATGGAGCTAACAAACACTAACACAATCATGATTTAGAATGAGTGTTGCATGGTGTGTGTGTGTGTGTGTAGGATGAGAGGAGGAAGTTGTAGTCACTTTCGCGGGAGATCCACGTGATGTCGCACTCCCCCTCCTTGTCTGCTACTACTTGTATGTATGTATATATATATATATATATATGAGTCGATGCCTGGTACCTGCATCCTGCATCACCTTTATGT
>MU224140.1:4672593-4692475 GCA_018584345.1 Thuja plicata
CCCCCCCCCCCCCCCCCCCCCGTTCTCTTTTATCTTCTAAGTGAGGCCTAGTCTGCATCTTATTTTTACATTCCTTCATGCTCTTTGCTCTTATCTTGATGATGGATCACGGAGTGTGATCCAAAATTTTGATGCTAAAAATTACACAATCAAAATCTAGAAATCAAGCTGAAAATTCATATGACTAGTGAGAAACAAAATTTTGAGACTTTTGAATACTATAATGGTGGTTCAGTAAGAATGGGTAATGATACACCTTGTCCAGTTGAAGGTAGAGGAACCATAATGTTGAATAACCTAATAAAATGTGAAAATGCTTATTGGGTGAAAGGATTGAATTATAATCTATTGAGTGTTTCTCAGTTGAATAATTTAGGTCACAGAGTAGCATTTGAAAGTAAGAAAGCAAAAATCTTCAATAAATCAGGAAAGTTGATTGGTACCAGCGAGCAGACAAAAGGTAACTTATTCTATCTGAATGATACTGACACCACTTGCTTAATGGATAGAAACGAAGACATATGGTTGTGGCACAAAAGATTGTGTCATGTAAACTTTGACAACATGATAAAGATAAGAAAAAATAGAAATGTAAGAGGCTTTCCGACGATGACTAAGCCCGACAATATCATGTGCAAAAATTGTCAAAAAGGTAAGATGACAAAGTCTAGTTTCAAAAGTAAAACCCATACATTTGATGTCATTCTAGAATTAGTCCATACTAATCTATGTGAACCCATGAGGACAAAGAGTTACTATGGTGATAGATATTTTATTCTCTTTGTTGGTGATTACTCTAGAATGATAACAGTTATGTTTCTAAAAGATAAATCAGAAGCATTTAAGATGTTTAAATGGTACAAAGAAATGGTAGAAAAAAAAAAGTGGTAAAGAATTGAAATTCTTAAGATCAGATAGAGGAGGGGAATTTATTTTAGATTAATTCACTAACTTTTGTAATGAGAATGGTATCAAAAGACAGGTCTTTGCACCGAGAACACCACAGAAAAATGGAATTGCTGAAAGAAGGAATGGATCCATTGTTGATTGTGCAAGGACACGTATGATAGAGAAAGGTATCACCCAAATCTTCTAGAGGGAAGCTATTAGTACTATTGTTTACACATTGAATAGAGTACAATTGAAGAAAGACACCAAGAAGACACTATTAGGTATTTTTCTTGTATGAATCATAGTGCTTGAAATGACTACTTGAACACTATGCCTCCTAATACTGATTCAGATACAAGAAAATCCTAATTGCTAAGGATTGGATAAGATCCTTCTTCATTTTTGAGCTCCACATATACTCAGGTAGGTTTTACCTCTTAATGATTATTGATTACACAGTATATATAAAAGTGGACACTAATTTTCTATGTATCCTTGTTAAACCAACTTATGAAACACATTTCAAAAGATCAAGCACAATCAAATGAAAAGCTTAAACAGAAAAACTATGATTGTCAATATAGTGAAAACTAGTGATACAAGGATGTTCATCCTTCTTCCTTTTAAGGAGGGATAACCTAGTTGATTCACTCTCTAAGGAATCATCAAAATGAACTATAATGAATACAATTATCTAGACATAGAGTTCAGATAACAGAAATAAAGATTTTAATATTTGAATGATTGTTTGATGAAGAAAACCACTAGACAAATCAAGACCAGTGCCTTATCTATCGGGCAACAGAGTCAAACACACATGCATTCCCAGAAAACCATAAATCCAAACTCACAAAATCCAAGTGGAATGCCTTACAAACCACCATTTTCACTTCAAAATATGGACATCAGATTCATATACAAACATTTCATTCTCAGATTTTGGCCCTAAAAATTACTCTCTCCTTGAAAGAAACTCAGAAACAATCTCACAGCTACCTTGTAGCTAATGTATTAAAGTGCCTTACAAATAAATACATAAGAATCAAAGTCAAACATACAAAGACATCATACAAGTTTTGAACAGGGATTAACTCCATTCTTCATTAAAATTTATCCAAATATACACATTTACCAAACAAATAGACCAGGAAATAAGACTCAAGAGCCTGGAAGCTGCCCAGCAGCATGAATTTCAACATCTATATTACAATGGAGGAAAAAACCAGATATAGGAGAAAGGTGAAAACAAAATTCATCACCGACACCTCTCTATCCCCAAGAAATATCTGCAACTGCTCAAACTAAAACTGTGAAAATCTGATTTCATTTTCCCTCAATTGGTCTGCAAAATCCTCTTCTTCATTCCGAGACCTTTCCGACAACATATAATACTCTATAGTTTGGATAAAAATTTCCCTCTGAATCTTTAATTCCAGTTTGCCTTCCCGTGCATATTCTCATTTAAAAATTTGAAATATTTTCATTTGGAATAAATTATTTTCAATAGTTGAACTATTGAAATGAGACAAATTAAACTTTAAATTTTCCCTTTTTCCAGATTTTGTCTCATTGTGACACATTCACCTAGGCTTAATGGCTTAGTGGTTAGATGGTGAGCATCTTTCCATTAAGCCAGCCCTTAGATCCTTTTGAAGCTGCTCACTTTTTAACCCACTTGCCATTTGTGATGGATTTAATCAAATATTTCCATTAATTCATTATTTCTCCAGGATGCACCAGAATGCGACACTTGCTACTTGGGCTTAATGGCTTAGTGGTTAGATGGTGAGCATCTTTCCATTAAGCCATTAAGCCAACCCTTAGATCTTGTTGAATTTTCTCACTAGTTAACCCACTTGTTGAAAGAATTTCAAAATAAAAAATATAAGAAATCTGCACATCTCACCAGAATGCGCCAAGTGTCACCCTTTGATTGGTCTGTAGGTCCACTTGGCGCCACGTGTTGATCTCTCATTGGTGCCTCTAAAATGCATTGCAATTGTGCCACTTTGCACCTACTGGGTGCCACATGGCATCCTCTGATTCACTGACTGATCCACTAGGTGCCACATGTCACTTGCGCCACGTGGACCAATGGCTTATGCTTATCTTCCTTGCAACTTTCTCATTAAGCCATTAAGCTATTAGTTGACTTTGGCTTATCTTCCTTGCAACTTTCTCATTAAGCCATTAAGCTATTAGTTGACTTTGGCCACCTTTAGATGCATGCCCAAACATACATCTTCCTAAGCCCAGTCATCTACCATGTCATCGCTACAGGCCCCACCAAAATTTGGGCGTCATTCCCTGGGCACAGTTTTTGAGGCAAACCCCTAGCTCCTGTGCGCTTGGGCATAGCCTCTCCTTTCTTCTTCATATTGCAGTCTGTGCATTTTTCCTTATAAAGTCTTTGAAATCCCTCTGTGTGGTCAATGTGGGATTAAATATTTTGAATTTTTTGAAGCACTTTATGTATTTTGAGTCTTTGAAATCCCTCTGTGTGGTCAATGTGGGATTAAATATTTTGAATTTTTTGAAGCACTTTATGTATTTTGTCCCAAAATGTGGGCCCCACCGCGCATTACCTCCTCCATTTCGTTGGCTGAGGACCCACCAAAGAGCCTTAGCTCTTACTTCAAATCTAATGTAAAGTGCTATGGTATTTAAACATAGACATTTCTCTTTCCCATCCAATGTGGGATAATGCCTCCCCACTTCCTACGCTGGATTCATTATGTATTTCGCAAGTTATTCGTTACTTCCTCGCACAACACTGATTAAGCTTTGCTTGCGAAATGTATTTGCTTTAGAATGCTTTTTGTCCTTTTAGTCTATCTGTTGCACAGCCTAATGAACATACCTTTTCTTTGCTCATATTATCTATCTCCATGCCTCCATCCTACTGTGCATACTCTTTGGCAGTGTATTGTCTTCATTGGTGTTTGGCGCGGGCTCTATGCTGGTGAAGGTTGTGGAATTTTCTTTACACCTGCGATTGTATTGTTACATTGTAGTTTGGGATGTCTCCCCACATGTCTGTGTTGGCTTTCAAACTGGCATGGGCTCTATGTTGGTGAAAGATGTGGAGTCGGCTTTACACCGGCCAATTACATATGCTTTGAAAGTCTCCAAAGCCTTTTCCAATCTCTATTTTATGTGCAGCTGGGAGGACACTGGCAGAGGCAGGGAGGATACCGACAAAGGTTACATGGAATTTGGCTTTACACCAGCTGATTGCATTAGCTTGAAAGTTTCTACAGCCTTACAAACAAATCCATTTTGAGCAGCTCCAACAAATCTATTTTCTGTACACTCTGCAATCATCACGTTTCATGAGATGGCATCTCCTTGAGGCATCCTGTCAAATAGTTCATGCCTTGTCTTGTACTTCCATTTTTTGCATTGGTAGGAAGGCTGTGTGCGAAGGTTGTTGAATTTGGTTTTACAGTTGCCGATTGCATTTTAAATGAATTTCTAAAAACTCTCCCTTCTCCCCACTATCAGCATGGCCTCTTCATTGTGTGGGATCTCTATTTTATACGCTGGCTTTCATTAAGCTCTATTGTTTCCTTCATACACTATTTCTCACTTAGCTCTTATTGCATTTGAGACATTCGTTAGTTGTTAATTGGTTTGAATTCAATGATCTTCGACATTCACTGAAAGGTATACTATCATTTTTCATTGATTTTTCTTGTTTCTCAAGATCATCACTAATGTCTCTCTCTTATTGCTTCTGCTCTATTTCTATTTTGTGTTGTTTTGACTTCTCTTCACTTCCATTATCTCCTTCTTTTAGTTCTTTTGACATCAACACTTCATTGTCTATGAAATTGCATTTCTCAAGAACTTATGTTTTGGAGTCAACCTCACATAATGAAGACCATCCTGGTTGCTTGGGCAATACTGAATTGGGAAAATTTGAACTATTCTGCTGCAACTTCTTACCATACTCTTGCAATCTAGGGTCACCAGCATTTTCACATTTCTTGCTACTATCATTGAATTCTGATAAATCTTCAAAACATATTAATCTTTGTGACAACTTCTTGGCATGTTTTCTTCCAGCAAGATGTGATTCAAAATCTTTCTGAGACTTGAATACCTTATTGCATGTGAGAAATTCCTCAGTTCTTAATTGGTTTGATTTCAATGAGGGTGTTCCAACAAATGTACCAGATGTTCTAACCTTTTACACATCCTAGCTTGTGCCAACAATATGCTATCATAAGCATGCATTCCAAACACACTCAGAGAGGCATCCATTATGTGAGTTGTCCGTAACCTTTTCCACCTTTTTTTTTAAAACTCACTATGTTGTTCTGAATTTGGACTGTAGCATCGCAGACTAATCACCCCTTGAAGTGAACTCATACCATTTGTTGCAAGCATAATTGAATCTAAATCAGAGGATAGCCAATGCTCAACATTCCAATGTCTTTAGCTTTAAAGAAAAGATTAAGACTAGCATCTGAATTCATATGAACTATGAAAACCCGTGCCTCTACTAAAACCAATTTCATCTTTGCAAAATCACACTTGATCATCCATACAACCTGGATGATGAGGCATCAAACTGGCGGGCTTTAAATAACTCGTTACAATTCTGCAAAACTTAACTCATTAATGGCATCTGGCCTATGAGGCTTGCTTTAAAAATTGACAAAATTAGCAACAGGGACATGGCGATGGGCATACACATTCCAAGATTGAAATTCTTCCATATTGCAAAGCGGCAGCTGACGAAACTAAACAGGTGAAAATATTGTAATCGCCCAAGTCGCCTCTTTATTTCAATTCTGCAAATTACCAATTCCAACAGTAATGAACTGCATTTGGTTTCGACTTTGAAAACAAGTCAAATGACCTCCTGGGAATTCGAGCCTCTAGATACTGGAAGTATGTGATATGGAGAATATAGATCTATAAGGGAAGCTCTTGACAATCATCCAGACACATTTGGTGACCCCTCGAAAGTAGCCACTTGGAAATGCAGAAAACTGAAAACATAAGGGATACCGATTTCTACAAATGGAAAGAAACTTGGAAAGTGTGCAAACAGAACCCTCAGGATCTGAGACCTGAAAAACTTGAAGTAAATTTTGTCTATAATTCAGGGAAACCACTTTCCTGATCTAACCAATCACAACATTCAAGATATAACCTCGCAAACAGGGCCTCCGACCAAGCTGTGCAACTGATCTACATCAAATTGTTATAAACTACAAACAGAATCGGATTGGCAAACTGGGCAAACGGATTCATCATGACCTGAAAATCATCAGGATAGCACATTTCCATGCCTATAATATAGGGGAAATTTCAATTATCCATTTCACTTAACCAGGTGTGAAATTGTAAGACCTCAAAGTAGGTCATTCAGAAATCTACATTTGATAGTTTGGCACACCGATAGAAACCGCAAATGTAATGGGCTTAGCAAACTGACCAAATGGACTTGTCGTGACTTGAAGACGGAGACTCAAAAATTATTTGACCTCTATAATGGATTACAAGAGGAATTTTTTCAATTAGGTCACAAGGTCAAAAGTTACAGTCAGTCAAACAGGGCTACTCAAAATTTTGATCAATTACACAAGGCATGACAATAGCAAACTACCAACTTTGAGGGGTTTGAAAACTAGTCAAAACATATCGAAATGACTTGGGATTTGAAACATAGGTTCTTTGATATGCATACTAAACATCCTAAAAGTGGAGGGCCATGACACATTACTGGGTGCATGATATTCAAAGGCAAACTAGGCCTATTACAACAGATTGACACTTAGGCATAAATGCAGATTTTGACAAGTGCCTAAAACAAGACATCACGAAATAACTTGAAACTTGAAATTGATGAATAGGGATGTCTTCATATGCATAAAAAAGAGTGATGAGAACCTTACATGCATGGTATACCTCAGAATCTCATCAGGGCAAATAGGCTCAAAAAGCACTTTAGGGGGTCAAAATGCAAAATTTTAACATGGTACTTCAAAAAACCTTACTGCTTTTTTCAGTCCCAATAGTGGCTCTGACTGTGGACACGTGCCCCATGTGGGAATGCAAAGGACTTCAGAATCTCTTGGTACAAAATACCATTCAAAACTTCAAATCAAACTTTCTCCTTTCACTTTCTCTCTCTTCTCTTTTGAATCTCTTCTCCAAAAACAGGGAACCTCTTTATTCGAAAGAAAACACACCACACGACAGAAAGGGAAAGAAAGAAATTGTACAAACAAGGAGATTATTTACTAAGGCTCAATGCCCCAAAATAGGATTCATCTCTTACCTCCGTCAAACATATAATTTTCATCTTCAAACATCCAAGGTAAATTGAGGCTATTATATCTATTCACTTGATCAAAAGTGTTGCCCTGAATCTTCAACATGTCAAACAAAAAGTAATCAGCAAACTCACCTTCACTTAGCAAAGAAAAAGTACTGAATCACTGCATATGTTGATCACTATGTGATATCACAACATCACATCCTTGAAGATTACTATCTTTCTGAAACAATAAACATTCCAGCTCACTCTCATGGCTGGAAACATACTTGTTCACTCCAACACATGCCTGGATATCAAAGAAAAACTTATCATATTCAACCTCATATGTATCATGTGAAGAATCAGGGGAAGCATGATGAACCATAACCTCTGATTTTATACTTAGTTCACCATGAACAACATCATTCATTTTCAAACTGCAATCATTTTCAAGATCAACATTGGAGGAAGATTGATTAGAGCGAAAGGAAGCTGAATCAGTCATTTCATCCTGGCTCCCATAGTTATTCTTTTCATAATCTGATATATCATTCAGATAAATTGAATTTTCAACCATGTCCTCATACAAAGGATTAGAAAATACATGGGAAACTTTTTCAAAATCATGATAGCAAAGCATTGGCTGATTCACATCTATTTCTTCATCAAAGAGTGAGTTAGAAACTTCATTAAACCCATCATCAATTTCTGAATCGTAACCATCTCCAAGAATGGAACATTCTAAATCAGCATCATTATGAGTTGAACAATCATCATTGATATGAATATGAGAAGAAGCACAACTATAGCTATCATTTTTTAAAAGAAAATCCTCAATGATCTCATCAAAATAACCAGCTGTATGAAAAGGTGTTGGTGTTGGGACATCATATGCATTTCCATTTTCAAAACTTGACAATTCTTTATCCCTTTCTTCTACAAATTCTTCACAAATGCTTCCTTGGACACCCCCATTTAATGACATGGATTGAAAACAATCTTCCTTTTTTCAAACGACGACTGAAACTTTGTGGCTCATGTCTTTTTGTGCAAGAAAATCACTACAACAACTTCTGTCTACGTCATAATCACTCTCTTGGTGCTCATGAAAATCTTCCTTAAGTTGAGACAAGAATTCTGCATTATTGTGCTGAATAGAAGACAAATCAACCGACTGAAAGGAAAAATTATTTACTAAAGATTCATCTTCATCAATCTGATATTCATCTACTTCATCATCAGCATAATAAGATTTAGCACTATCATCAGAAGAACTAGATTCGACACCATCTTCATAAGAACTAGATTCAGCATCATCTACACTTTCAAGTTTAGATTTCTTAATTTCATCAATCCATCTTTTAACACGTTTAGATGCCTCTTCTCTAAGAGATGTTGACCAATCAAGCGATTCCAGCACACAAAGCTCTAAAAATAATTACACCCACTCTAATTCTGGAAAGTCAATATCAGTTATAAGCTTATCAACTGCACTAGAAAACCTTTGATAAAATGAATATGTTGATTCATTTTTTCTACCTCCTACCCTTTCTCTCAAAATCAATAGGGCCTTTTCTTGGATCTTTTGATCTATCAATGCAATATCCCTTTTTCTACTAGAAATTTCAAGATCTTGCTTGTAAATTTCAGATCTAGAGAACATATCTCCCTCCATGAGAGTTGGAATTTTCACTTGAACTACTTATTCAACAATACATTCCATTCTTGAAGAAGATTTCTATCTGATTTCAAAACCATCACTTCTTTCATGAAACCACAACATATTTCTGATTTTAATAACTAAAAATCTCAACCCAGAAATATGACAAAACTTTCAATCTCTTTCCATTTTCTTAGTGACTCATTCACTTATGAAGGGACTTTTCTTTTCAACAAATAAGAGGATTACCTGGATAAAGTTTGCAGCAGCTACTCTTTTTGCTTCTTGTCTTGAAACACTATAGATTCAGAGCCTTTTGTGTAGCTTCATCCAGTTCTTTCTTCGTAGAGTCGCCATCTCCTTGCAGAGGAGAACTTTCAAGCAGCAAAAGCTATTTTCCAAATTCTTTTTAATTCTGAGTTCATTCTACCAGCAAAATCACACAGTCTTTTTCTTCCTCTTGCTACAAATAGAAACACACTGTCCAGGATACCACTCTTAAAGATCTAAAACAAATTTCAGATTCCTCTTCTTGACACTCTTTTTCATAATCAGATTTGGGTATTGATTCAACAAAGCAAGGAAACATACATCTTAAACTTGTTGATCTTAGACATCAAATAACAACTGATAATCACAAATTACACTGGCACACAACAACCAGGATTCTCCAAATTTAAAACAGAGTCACCGCCGATAACATGTATGGGATTATGATTCACAATCTGGTCCAGAAATGAAGCAACAAATGATTATCTCCTATGAGCTTTTAACATCCACTTCTCCGACAAATTATAATTTCTGGGGTATTTTGATTTGTAACTTTTGAAATCTGATTTAACTTTTAAAAATAACACCAGGGATTCTAATTTCTTCAACAAGATTTTTGCATCTTACTTCCCCAGTAGAGTCGCCATTTTTGTTAGTGCGACTCGGATGAGCAAACACAATCTGAGGTATTCTGATATTCAACTTTTAAAAATAACACCAGGGATTTTGATTTCTTCAACAAGATTTTTGCATCTTACTCCCCAGCAGAGTCGCCATTTGTTAAGTATTTTTCTTGTATGAATCACAGTGCTTGAAATGACTACTTGAACACTATGCCTCCTAATACTGATTCAGATACAAGAAAAGCCTAATTGCTAAGGATTAGATAAGATCCTTCTTCATTTTTGAGCTCCACATATACTCAGGCAGGTTTTACCTCTTAATGATTACTGATTACATAGTACATATAAAAGTGGACACTGATTTTCTATGTATCCTTGTTAAACCAACTTATGAAACACATTTCAAATGATCAAGCACAACCAAATGAAAAGCTTAACCAGACAAACTATGATTGTCAATATAGTGAAAACCAGTGATACAAGGATGTTCATCCTTCTTCCTTTTAAGGAGGGATAACCTAGTTGATTCACTCTCTAAGGAATAATCAAAATGAACTGTAATGAATACAATTATCTAGACATAGAGTTCAGATAACAGAAATAAAGATTTTAATATTTGAATGATTGTTTGATGAAGAAAACCACTAGACAAATCAAGACCAGTGCCTTATCTATCGGGCAACAGAGTCAAACACACATGCATTCCCATAAAACCATAAATCCAAAATCACAAAATCCAAGTGGAATGCCTTACAAACCACCCTTTTCACTTCAAAATCTGGACATCAGATTCATATAAAGACATTCAATTCTCAGATTTTGGCCCTAAGAATTACTCTCTCCTTGACAGAGACTCAGAAACAATCTCACAGCTACCTTGTACCTAATGTATTAAAGTGCCTTACAAATCAATACATAAGAATCAAATTCAAACATACGAAGACATCATACAAGTTTTGAACAGGGACATCCAGATATACACATTTGCCAAACAAAGAGACCAGAAAATAAGACTCAAGAGCCTGGAAGCTGCCTAGCAGCATGAATTTCAACATCTCTGTTACAATAGAGAAAAAAACCAGATATAGGAGAAAGGGGAAAACAAAATTCATCACCGACACCTCTCTGTCCCCAAGAAATATTTGCAACTGCTCAAACTGAAACTGTGAAAATCTTATTTGATTTTCCCTCAATTGGTCTGCAAAATCCTCTTCTTCATTCCAAGACCTTTCTGGCAACATATAATACTCTATAGTTTGGACAAAATTTTCCCTCTAAATCTTTAATTCCAGTTTGCCTTCCCGTTCATTTTCTCATTTAAAAATTTGAAATATTTGCATTTGGAATAAATTATTTTCAATAGTTGAACTATTGAAATGAGACAAATTAAACTTTAAATTTTCCCTTTTTCCAGATTTTGTCTCACTGTGACACTTGTCACCTAGGCTTAATGGATTAGTGGTTAGATGGTGAGCATCTTTCCATTAAGCCATTAAGTCAGCCCTTAGATCCTTTTGAAGTTGCTCACTTTTTAACCCACTTGCCATTTGTGATGGATTTAATCAAATATTTCCATTAATTCATTATTTCTCCAAGATGCACCAGAATGCGACACTTGTTTCTTGGGCTTAATGGCTTAATGGTTAGATGGTGAGCATCTTTCCATTAAGCCATTAAGCCAACCCTTAGATCTTGTTGAAGTTGCTCACTAGTTAACCCACTTGTTGAAAGAATTTCAAAATATAAAATATAAAAAATCTGCACATCTCACCAGAATGTTCCAAGTGTCACCCTCTGATTGGTCTATAGGTCCACTTGGTGCCACATGTCGATCTATCATTGGTGCCTCTAAACGGAACTAAAATTGCGCCACTTGGCACCTACTGGGTGCCATGTGGCATCCTCTGATTTGCTGACTGATCCACTAGGCACCACATGTCACTTGCACCACATGGACCAATGGCTTAATGGCTTATGCTTATCTTCCTTGCAACTTTCTCATTAAGCTATTAAGCTATTAGTTGACTTTGGCCACCTCGAGATGCGTGCCCAAACATGCATCCTCCTAAGCCCAATCATCTACCATGTCATCGCTGCGGGCCTCGCCAAAATTCAAGCATCATTCCCTGGGCATGGTTTTCGAGGCAAACCCCTAGCTCCTGCGCACTTGGGCATAGCCTCTCCTTTCTTCTTCATATTGAATTTTGTGCATTTTTCCTTATAAAGTCTTTGAAATCCCTCTGTGTGGTCAATGTGGGATTAAACATTTTGAATTTTTTGAAGCACTTTATGTATTTTGTCCCAAAATGTGGGCCCCACCGTGCATTACCTCCTCCATTTCATTGGCTGAGGACCCACCAAAGAGCCTTAGCTCTTACTTCAAATCTAATGTAAAGTGCTATGGTATTTAAACATAGACATTTCTCTTTCCCATCCAATGTGGGATAATGCCTCCCCACTTCCTATGCTGGATTCATTATGTATTTCGCAAGTTATTCTTTACTTCCTCGCGCAACACTGATTAAGCTTTTCTTGCGAAATGTATTTTCTTTAGAATGCTTGTTGTCGTTTTAATCTATCTGTTGTGTAGCCTAATGAACATACCTTTTCTTTGCTCATATTATCTTTCTCCATGCCTCCGTCCTGCTGCGTGTGCTCTTTAGCACTGTATTGTCTTCATTGGTGTTTGGCGCAAGCTCTATGCTGGTGAAGGTTGTGGAATTTTATTTACACCTGCGATTGTATTGTTACATTGTAGTTTGGTATGTCTCCCCACATGTCTGCGCTAGCTTTCAAACTAATGTGGGCTCTATGCTGGTGAGATTTGTGGAGTCGGCTTTACACCAGCCAATTACATATGCTTTGAAAGTCTCCAAAGCCTTTTCCAATCTCTATTTTATGCACAGCTGGGAGGACACTGGCAGAGGCAGGGAGGATACTGATAAAGTTTGTGGAATTTGGCTTTACACCAGCCGATTGCATTAGCTTGAAAGTTTCTCCAGCCTTACAAACAAATCCATTTTGAGCATCTCCAACAAATCTATTTTCTGCACACCCTGCAATCATCGTGTTTCATGAGATGACATCTCCTTGAGGCATCCTGTCAAACAGTTCACGCCTTGTCTTGTACTTCAATGTTTTGCATTGGCAGGAAGGCTGCTGGCGAAGGTTGTTGAATTTGGTTTTACAGCTGTCGATTGCATTTTAAATGAATTTCTAAAAACTCTCCCTTCTCCCCACTATCAGCGTGGCCTCTTCATTGTGTGGGATCTCTGTTTTATACGCTAGCTTTCATTCAGCTCTATTGTTTCCTTCATACGCTGTTTCTCACTCAACTCTTATTGCATGTGAGACATTTGTCAGTTGTTAATTGGTTTGAATTCAATGATCTTCGACATTCACTGAAAGGTATACTATCATTTTTCATTGATTTTTCTTGTTTCTCAAGATCGTCACTAATGTCTCTCTCTTATTGTTTCTGCTCTATTTCTATTTTGTGTTGTTCTGACTTCTCTTCACTTCCATTATCTCCTTCTTTTAGTTCTTTCGACATCAACACTTCATTGTCTATGAAATTGCATTTCTCAAGAACTTCTGTTTTGGAGTCAACCTCACAGAATGAAGACCGTCCTAGTTGCTTGGGCAATACTGAATTGGGAAACTTTGAACTATTCTGCTGCAACTTCTTACCATACTCTTGCAATCTAGGGTCACCAGCATTTTCACATTTCTTGCTACTATCATTGAACTCTGATAAATCTTCAAAACATATTAATCTTTGTGACAACTTCTTGGCATGTTTTCTTCCAGCAAGATGTGATTCAAAATCTTTCTGAGACTTGAATACCTTATTGCATGTGAGAAATTCCTCAGTTCTTAATTGGTTTGATTTCAATGAGGGTGTTCCAACAAATGTACCAGATGTTCTAACCTTTTACACATCCTAGCTTGTGCCAACAATATGCTATCATAAGCATGCATTCCAAACACACTCAGAGAGGCATCCATTATGTGAGTTGTCCGTAACCTTTTCCACCTTTTTTTTTAAAACTCACTATGTTGTTCTGAATTTGGACTGTAGCATCGCAGACTAATCACCCCTTGAAGTGAACTCATACCATTTGTTGCAAGCATAATTGAATCTAAATCAGAGGATAGCCAATGCTCAACATTCCAATGTCTTTAGCTTTAAAGAAAAGATTAAGACTAGCATCTGAATTCATATGAACTATGAAAACCCGTGCCTCTACTAAAACCAATTTCATCTTTGCAAAATCACACTTGATCATCCATACAACCTGGACGATGAGGTATCAAACTGGCGGGCTTTAAATAACTCATTACAATTCTACAAAACTTAACTCATTAATGGCATTGGGCCTCTGAGGCTTGCTTTAAAAACTGACAAAATCCAGCAACAGGGACATGGCGATTGGCATACACATTCCATGATTAACATTCTTCCATACTGCAAAGTAGCAGCTGACGAAACCAAACAGGTGAAAAGATTTTAATCGCCCAAGTCGCCTCTTTATATCAATTCTGCAAATTACCCTGTCCAACAACAATGAACTGCATTTGGTTTTGACTTTGGAAACAAGTCAAACGACCTCTTGAGAATTCGAGCCTCTGGATACTGGAAGTATGTGATATTGAGAATACGGATCTAGAAGGGTGGCTCTTGACAATCATCCAAACACATTTGGTGACCCCTCAAAAGTAGCCACTTTGAAATGCAGAAAACTGAAAACATAAGGAATATTGATTTGTGCAAATGGAAAGAAACTTGGAAAGTGTGCAAACAAAACCCTTAGGATCTGAGACCTGGAAAACTTGAAGTAAATTTTGTCTATAATTCAGGGAAACCACTTGCCTAATCTGATCAATCACAAAATTCAAGATATAACCTCACAAACAGGGCCTCCAACCAAGCTATGCAACTGATCTACATCAAATTGTTAGAAACTGCAAACGGAATCAGATTGGCAAACTGGGCAAACGGATTCATCATGACCTGAAAATCATCAAGATAGCATATTTCCATGCCTAGAATATAGGGGAACTTTCAATTATCCATTTCACTCAATTGAGTGTGAAATTTTAAGACCTCAAAGTAGGTCATTCAGAAATCTACATTTGACAGTTTGGCACACCGATAGAAACTGCAAATGGAATGGGCTTAGCAAACTGACCAAATGGACTTGTCGTGACTTGAAGACGGAGTCTCAATAATTATTTGACCTCTATAATGGAGTACAAGAGGAATTTTTTCAATTAGGTCACAAGGTCAAAATTTACAGTCAGTCAAACAGGGCTACTCAGAATTCTGATCAATTACACGAGGCATGACAACAACAAACTACCAACTTTGAGGGGTTTGAAAACTAGTCAAAACATATCGAAATGACTTGAGATTTGAAACATAGGTTCTTTGATATGCATAATAAAGATCCCCAAAGTGGCAGGCCATGACACATTACTAGTTGCAAGATATTCAAAGGCAAACTAGGCCTATTACAACATATTGACACTAGGGCATAAATGCAAATTTTGACAAGTGCCTAAAACAAGACATCACGAAATAACTCGAACCTTGAAATTGATGAACAGGGATGTCTTCATATGCCTAAACAAGAGTGATGAGCACCTTACATGCATGGTAGACCTCAAAATCTCATCAGGGCAAATAGTCTCAAAAAGCACTTTAGGGGCTTAAAATGCAAAATTTTAACATGGTACTTCAAAAAACCTTACTGCTTTTTTCAGTCCCAACAGACACCCTATGAGCTATGGTATGGTTACACACCCAATGTAAGTTACTTCAAGATATTTGGTAGTCAATTTTATATCTTAAAAGATGATAGAAATGGAAATCTTGACTACAAAAGTGATGAAGGTATCTTTCTAGGGTATTCCACCAAGAGCAAGGCTTATAAATGTCTCAATAAAGCCTCTAAAAAAATTGTTGAAAGTGAAATGTAAAAATAGATGAATTTGTAGAGAAGAATAAAAAGGAAAGTACAAAACAACTAACAGACTACAACAGGTTTTGTTTACAATGAAGAACCTGACACTCTACCCGAGCACCAATGTATAGCTCCCGAGCAACAGATTATTGCACCCGAGCATCAGGATGCAAATACCAAAAATTAGGATATTGCTCAAGATGATGTACCAAGCGATGGAGATCAGAATGAAGGACACAATGATGATCAAGATGATAGAAAAAGAATTGAACATGTACTTGAAATATATGTCAGAAGGAACCATCCGCAGAACTAGATCATAGGAGACAAGAAGGCTGGTATGAGAACCAGAAGTAAGTCTCTAAACACAAGATGTCTTATTTGTGATTTTGAGCCAAAATCTGTCAATGTTGCACTTGATAATGATGAATGGATAAGTGCTATGAATGAAGAAATTGAGAAAAATGATAAAAACAAGACATGGACACTTGTACCGAGATCAGATGACAAGAATGTCATCGGTACAAAATGGATATTCAAAAATAAACTCAATGAGAATGGAGAAGTCACCAGAAACAAAGCAAAACTAGCATGCAAGGGGTATGCACAAGAAGAAGGGATTCACTATGGAGAGACCTTTTCACCCGTTGATAGGCTAGAAGGAGTGAGAATATTACTTTCTTATGTTGCATATAAAGGATTCAAGGTATACCAAATGGATGTCAAGTCTGCATTCCTAAATGGAATACTTGAGGAAGAGGTATACATTGAGCAACCAGAAAGGTTTGTTGATCCAGACAAGAGGAACATGGTATGTAGACTACACAAAGCCTTGTATGGATTGAAACAAGCACCTTGAGCCTGGTATGAAAGACTTCATTCCTATCTCATAAGTATTGGATTTGTAAGGACTAGTGAAAATAGTAATCTTTATTTGAATGGATATATTGATGCTAACATTTTGATTGCTGAAATATTTGTTGATGACATCATATTTGGAGGAAATGATATGTTATGCAAATCATTTGCAAATTAAATGAGCAAAGAGTTTGAGATGTCTATGTTAGGAGAGATCAAGTTCTTTCTTGGTCTACAGATCATGCAACAAGGTGAAGGTATTTTCATTACACAATCCAAATACATCAAGGAAGTGTTGAAAATATTCAAGATGGAAGATTCCAAACTAGTTGGAACACCGATGGCAACTGGATGTAAGCTGAAAAAGGAGGACAAGTCAACAGAGGTAAATCAGACTTTGTATAGATCAATGATTGTCAAACTCATGTATGTTGTACATACTAGACCAGATATTGCACATGCAGTAGGAATAGTTGCAATATTTTCTGCTAATCCCAGAGAATCACATATGACTATTGTGAAAAGAATCCTAAGATATTTGAAGAATGCTGAGGAATATGGCTTATGGTATAGAAGAGAAGGCAAATTTGAACTTAAGGTATTTACCGATGCTGATTGGGCTGGAAACATTGATGACTGAAAGAGCACAACTGGAGGAGCATTCTTTATGGGTGACAGACTTGTCACATAGATTAACAAAAAGAAAGGATGCATCTCTCAGTCTACTGTAGAAGCAGAGTATGTTGTTTCTACTACAAACTGCTCAAATATTACATGGATCAAATAGTTACTAAAAGGTATGCATATGAAAATTCTTGAACCAGTAATTATCTATTGTGATAATACTAGTGCAATAAACATTTCCAAGAATCCAGTCATGCATGCTAAAACAAAGCATATTGCCATCAAGTATCATTACTTGAGAGAAAAATTTCAAGAAAAGGAGGTGATACTTGAGTATGTGTAATCAAAGGAACAATTAGTTGATATCTTCACCAAACCACTGCCCAAGGATGCATTTGAGTACTTGAGAAAGAGACTAGGGGTCATACCCTTGTCTACTGGTCAGTAAAATGACTAGAAGGTTGCATCAACCTTCATATTATCATAATATCATTCATGATGATGTAAGCAAAGAGATGGACTTCAAAGATACATCTATACACAGCAAGGTATTTATCTACTCCAGGCACCGAAGTTGTTATATTATTGATGGATTGGGAAATTCAAGGAATATATTATGGATAGAAAGGATTTGTTTGGCATTACTGTAAAATATTTGTTTGGCATTGCTATCAAAGGGAGAGATTATATCCATTATCACATCAGGGAGAGATTATATCCATGGAAAATATGATATTATGAGAGATTATATCCATCACATTATAAGAAGGGAGAGATTGTTAGAGTAGTCAAGTATTACTAATAATTAAATTAGTTAATTATTAGTTTATCTACTCTTTGCTTAAGTTAGACTTAGGAAATTTTCCATTTCCTAGTAGTTTCCCTTTTAGGGTTTCGGTATCCTTTATAAGGATTCACCGCTTTGTATTTCATAAGGAGATTGTATTTTCATTTTCATTGTTGAATATAGAAGATTAATTCTGTCAACATGTTTTTGCAGTCTCTGGCCTATCGGCCGCCATAGCTTTCTCTTCTGTCTTCATTCTTGTAGCAGTGTTTGCATGCAGGTTTCTTGGGAAGATTTGATGGTTATCAAATCCTACATGGTATCAGAGCTCGCCTGCAGCTCGCTGTTCGTATTCTATTGAAGCATACAGGCACTGAGGGTTTTAAAGGTTTTTTCTGGCATTTGTTTATTGGTTCTGGGGGGTCTCTATTTTTGGAGGCATTTTGAGCCCAAACGGACACTTTCATTGCGTCCGAAAGGTCCAAAAACCCCAGAATCCATATAAAGCTTGTCCGATTTGGACACCGGGGCCTCTGGAGAATTTTTTCGGCCTCCTACGGGCCGTACGGGCACGGAAATCGAGAAAAAATTAAAAAAATGCATGTTTTTTTTATTTTTTAAAGGTTTTCAATACATGCGCAGTGGTTTTTAGGCGTGCTGCCCGCGCGCCACAGCCACCGGTAGCTGCCCCCACGCCACTCAACTTCCCAGCCACCGTCGCACCCCTGCGCGCCACCCGCCGCCCCATTTGCAATCCGCGGCCACCGCCGCTGCCCAGCTCTGCGGTTCCACCGCTACTGGTCTGCTGGCCCCGACGGCCCTTCCACCGCGGTTGCACCGCCCACAGTGGCCGCCGCTCATCTCCGCTCCGCCACCGCTCCCCCAGCGATTGCGCCTTTTTGCACAGCCCCCGCGGGCTTAATCTGCTAGGCTACGGTCATATGAGGGTCTGGGGGCTTCGGCCCAGCCCCCTGAGCACGCATGCGCCCAGGGGCCGGACTTTTTTTAGCCCCAAGGGCTTCTCTGTACCCCTTTTTGGTTTTCTGGGGGTACCTGGGCCTTTTTCGCTCTACAGGGAGCATACGAGGGTCTTTTTCTGACTTTTATATACCGTCGGAAAGCTCTTTCCGAGCACTTTCTGATGGTGGAGGTTAGGGTTTTTGGTTCCACCATTTTGATAGTGTTTTTTTCTATTTAAGTCTGATGTTTTGTTTTGCCTTTCGGGAGTCATATCTGGCTCATCCGGACTCCTTTTTCGGCAAATGAGATATCGTCAGAAAGCTGGTTCAGTGTGCTATTCAGTGGCAAAGGTTATTTTTCTAGATTCTACTCTAGGTTTTCACTCCTCCGCATTTTGCAGTTTATGCACTCTGGTGGCGTGCTTGGTTCTACAGGTCCGGGGATCTCTTCTTCTAAGTTCATAGCTCACTCTTCTTTCTGACTCCTGAGCTTGTATGCTCCTTCTAATACATTTTTATTCTGTAAACGCACTGAGATAAAGTGCCTTCTTCTGCATTCTTGGATCTTGTATACCTGGTTCGGTTGATGTACTCGCACTCTGTTATAAAGTGCCATGGGGGGTTATGATGCATTTGCCGCTTTAGGTGCATCCACTTTTGTCAAGTGAGCGTACCTTCCACGACATTAGCCCATGTAGTGTGTCTGTGACACCGCCCTTTATCCTGTGTGTGTGCTTTTGTTGCACTTTTGGTGTTCTTGGTTCTTCTTCTGCAGCTGTTTCTGGTACTACATTTCAGTATTTCTGTCACCTCTTCCAGTTCAGCATTATGGGGGGGTTCACTTGTTGGTTCTATTGCTTCCTGGTTCGATTGATCAGCTCTTCAGACACTTGTCTTCTCTACCTAGTCATGCACTTCAGTGGGGGTTCCAGCAGTATCTTCTGACAGAGTTTTCAGACATGCTTCGGAG
>MU224140.1:4693086-4718798 GCA_018584345.1 Thuja plicata
ATTTGTATCGGTTATAGTACATAAGATTGATAGTTTGATGAACTTCAACTATTATATTTCATATTGTATTAGTGATAATATAGTGTGATAATGTAGTGTGTTGCCATCAATGCCAAAGGGAGAGATTGATGAACTATAACTGATTGAATGCTTGAAGATGTTAAGTTGATGATCATGCAAGGCATTAAATTAGTTAATGTATTATATTTTCATTGATGTCAACTTGATATAATATGTATGGTCATGGACATAATGCTAAAAAATTCAAAGAACCATTGAATCAAAGGTTATGCTATAAGTAATGCATAAAATTCAAGAATTCACAAAGTGACTGTATACACCGATGGAGTGCACACCGATGGACAGAATAAAAGAGCAAAGTCACAGTGTTACCCGATGAGCAAATGCACAGCATTATTGATGAGAAAAATCATAGTGTTGCCCGACGAGAAAAGCACAGTGTAACCCAATGGATAGAATTACAGTGTTTCCCGATGGATAAGACAAGGACACAGATCCCGAAGATAATTGAAGTCACACCGATAGAACAAATAGTTGTCACCGACGAGTAACTAAAGTACTGACCAACTGAAAAGAGAGTTCAGAAATGACAAAATGCTTAGTTGTCAAGAGATAAAAATAGACTTAACTGATACTTATCATTATTTTAATCGACAAGATAAAGTTGAAGATAAGTAAAGTATTTAAAGTTGCTTTGTCCAGTTGGAAAGAAGATCTCTATGAGATAAAACTAGAGTTTTGCTTTAAATCTAATAGGCGAGAATTGTGGATCATGCCAAAGATCAAGAAAGCTAATAAATGATGAAATCATGTCTATTTAAGAGACAAGCTAATTCAATATGAATTAGGGGAGTGACAAGAGAATAGATGTTGAAGAGATTCTGAAGGAGAAGAAAGTATTCATTCAGACCATATCAAACAAGTTGAGGAAAGAGCTAAATTTAGCAGACACCATCATAGAGTAGAACAGTGTGGAGAAATGGTATTGAATTGATTATATTGATCAGAAAGGTAATGCACTTACAATAGATCTGCAATTCTAGTTGTATATGTGAATAGATCCCTTTACTGTTTTAGTTTAACCATTGAAGCATCAAGTCTCTTAACCGAGCAGGACTTAAAAGTCTTTTGTAATTGAGATACATCCCAAGGAGTATCAAAAAGTTTGATCATACAAAGTAGCATTAGATATGCCTGATACCTATTGACAGGCCAAGTGATTGTTTGATCAAGGATGGTAGCATTAGACGCCAGATACTAAGTGAAAAACTATCTATTTAAATCCTCTAACAAGGTCCCACCTAATAGTGTGTTTATAACCTTTAACAGGGTTGGCTCTTAACCGAGCTCACTTCAGAAGAGTAAACATTTGGGGTACTGGTCCCAGTGGTTTTTCTCTTAACAGGTTTCCATGTTAAAAATCCATGTGCCATGTGTCTATGAGTCATTACTTTACTGTTTTGCATTTCACATAAGTAAATCTGGATTGATCGGTATACACTAGTTATTTACTGTGTTTCGGTAAATAGAAAGATTACTTATTGGTAAACATACAGAAGAAGGTTTTACAAAGCATTCTGACAAGTAGTAATTTGATATATGTATTTCAAGGCATTCATCTTAAACGACTAAAGATAACTAGAGGTATAATTTTGTGGCACTAAGTTTTAAGGGTTGATTTAAGGATCAATTTTTGAGGCCACTGATTCACCCCCTCTCCTCGTTTATTACTAAAATTAAGTTCTCTGCAGCCCTAAATTTCAATGGAATTCTGGGTTACCCTAATCTTATTCCATACGAAATCAGAAAACATTTGCCAAAGTTCAGTGGTATAAAAGAGGAATCAACTGATAAGCATTTGAATGAGTTCATTAATATGATACAAGACTTTGATGTTGTTCATGAGGACATTGTTATGAAGTTGTTTGCACAATATTTAACGAATGAGGCAAGAGAATGGTTCTAATTTTTGTTACCACAATCTATCAGCTCATGGAAAGAATTGGAAGAAGTATTCAATGAACAGTACAAAGAATGGGTTAGTGAATATGATTTGATTGTTGATTTCTTTGATACTCATATTGAAGATCAAGAGTTGGTATCTAATTCCAATCTCAGATTTATGAAGACTTTAAAAAAATTCCTGAGAGATGTAGACCCCAAGATGCCATGGCTTTGGTTGTATACTTATGTGCATTTGAAAAAAACATGAGTTACAAGCTGAGAGATAAAGAACCTCAGAATTTATATCAAGCATGTCAGATGGCGAGGGACATTGAAGGAATGATGAATTTTGGTTTCATGAGATGTCATCAATCTGAAAATACAACTTCTCATGGGACTACATATGGGGCTAAATATAAAAGTGCAGAAGCTCCATGGAATTCTTAGAATGTTGGTGAGTTTTCTACCCCAAATGACACACAGATAACTAGTAAAAATCAGATTTAGAATGCATATTTCAACCAGCAGTATAAATTTTTTCCTGACTCTTCTATACACATTCAATTTCAAGTTGAGATAGAGGTAAAAGAGCAAGTAAGAGATGAGATTGTTTCAGTAGTAGATGTTCAAAGGAAGCCTTCTTATGATGATCATGCAAGTGATAAATATGATGAAGATGTTGTAGATATTAATTTAGATAATTATCAGCATGTTGCTCCAATTATGGATTTGCCTTATGTATCTCCTAGCAATGTTGGTTATGTTTCTCATGAGGCTAATGTGGAGCCAAGAAGTTGTATAAAGGGGTTCGAAGGAATGGATAAGCCTTAGCATGTGTTTACTCCAGCTCTATGTGTCCCAAATGCTATCTATGAAGAACTGACCGATGTGTGTATGCATGAAGCTAATCTTGCAAATAATTATGTATGTGATGTTTCAGCACAAGAGCTTCTTCACACAATTGGTGATGTTCCTTTTCAGCATTCCCATCAGCAAGGTATTCTTAATCCAATGTGTAAATCTGAAAAGATTGAATCCCTAAGTGATCATAACAGCCTTTCAAGTTTTTTTGAAACCAATGGGGATTTTCCTTTTGAAAGTCATGATTATAGCGGCTCATCTTCTCAAACTCATGGGGTTGAATGTGGTTCAAATTTTGATGATGTTGATTCAGATTTTTCTATCATTGACAAAGATGATTGTGATATTGAAAGTGATAGTGGATATAATGAATTTTTGATCCACTCTTTCATGAAGAAGTAGATATGGATCAACCACTTCTTTGTTATTCAGCTTTTGAGAAGGGTTTCCATGTAGTTTCTAATCCTTTGTATGAGGACATAGTTGAAAAGGCAGCTGATTTGAATATTATATCAAATTGTGAAAATAATAACTATGGGGACCAGGATGAAATTTTTGATTCAATATCCTTCTCTAATGATTAGTCTTCTTCTAGTGTTGATTTTTAAGATTCTTGTAGCTTGGAAATGAATGAAGTTTCTTCTTATGAACCAAGTATGAAATCAAAGGTTACAATTCAAAGTTATTCCCCTGAATGTTGGTGTAGCATGTATGGGGTTGAGTGTGAGAATATTTTCTTGGATGTCCAAGCACTCACTGAGGTAAATCATCATGATGCTTCTTATGTGGTTGAGTTTGAATGTTTTAAATTTCCAATGTAGCTAGTTGAGTATTTACTTGAGCATGTTAGGGAGATTGATAATGAAGAATATCATGTTGTGTATGAATGTTCACCATGTTTTGAGTACCAAGGATATTTTTTAGATTATGTATCTTTTCATCTAATGCATGATTTTTTTATTCCACAAGAGGATAGATGTGATGACATTGAGAAGTGTGATAGTGGCATGAGTTATGAAAAAAATTCAGAATGGTCGACTGCTTGGAAAGAAATTTTACAAAATGATCATACTGTTGAATGGTGAAAATCAGACATTTGATAGGGGTAAGTGACGATTTCAGTTTTTTGATGGTTGGCCATATTTAAATATTGTACATGTTGTATAGTCGCTTTGCTTTCAGTTGTGTGTTAGGTGTTTTGTGTTTTTAATAAGGAACCCAATTTTTGGAAGTTGAGAAGAAGTCTAATTTTTGAGTGGTCTACTTCACCAAGAGATTCTGAATTCTCTACATGCCCACAAGGGGCATGCATCCCCAGACAGATCCATTATTGGTACTCTCAAATTTGGTACAATTTTGGAGTGGCCAATTTAAAAATTTCTCTAAGGCAAGGTGAGTACCCCTAAAAAACTCTTTGAAGAAGCCGATTTGGAGTGCAAGTAAAATATGACCTAATGATTTGTATGAGATACTGATTGAGGAGCATGTGAAAAAACTAGCATGGGGTAGATGTAATGGGTCACAACTTTCATATATCAGATTTGATAATTTTTGAAGAGGGTCCTTTGGAGGTGTTTACCTCAAATCTGCATTCTGCACATTGCCTGATTATAGAAAATGACCTACTTTGCATGCTTGCATCTTTGGGTGAATAAATTTTCATGACATAAGGATTTTTTTGAGATGTTGTAGGAATGAGAGAGAGTCTCCATTTCTATTTGCAGATTCCTATGAGTTCATTTGCATATTTTTCCCAAGCTATTGTATTTGCAATTTATGTTGTTTCTCAGAATCTGAATTGCAGAATTATGAAGTTGCCTACTTTAAAGTCTTGCAAATGTGTACCCGATTGAATTTCATGGAGAAATAAATGCTCCCCTATATTTTAATCATGGAAATTTAACTCCATGAATATTTCCAGACATGTGCCAATCCATCTGACTAGTTTCCTCATTCAATTCCAAATCAAGTTATTACAATTTTACTGATTTTGAAGTCAGACAATTGGTAAGATGTTGACTTTAGGGATTCACATTGGTTGACTAGTTGATGGTCAGAAAAATCTAAATAGAATTTTGTTTTATTTGTATGTAATTGAATCTATACCCAGGGTTTCAGATCATGAGGCATTCATTTTATTGGTTTACAAAGTCAGATCCAAATGTGATTTATGTAAGTTGGACATCTGTATTTGCATAGTGTTTTCAGAATGATCATTTTCAAAGGTGCATAATTTATGACCAGTAGATGCCCATATCAAGCTAGTTGATGATCCATGCTCACCATATTCTAATGAACCTATTTGAAAGATCTGAAAACCTCAAGATTCCATTTGGTATTTATACCAAATCAGTTTGAATTGAAATATCATGGGTTTGAGTTTACATTTGTTGAAGTAAGTTGAAGGTGGGTAAGTTTGAGTATCAATAACTTACAAATCTGAATGTTTATAGTGTTCTCCTATGTCACACATGTTCCTTGTATTTAAAGGATAAAATTGGTTCAGTGATAGCCCCCCAGGGGTCTTTAGATATTTTTTTCAGAAGTGTTCTGATTATGTTTTCAGACTTGTTCCTGTGTTTTTAGTTGCAAGATAATTTGGAGTAACTTTGACAAGTGATATTTTAGACATCGAGGTGAGTCAAGAAAAACCATTTTATGAAGTTGGTATGTGTGTGCCAAGGATCATATTCATCAAGTTTTGAGGTCCATTATATGATTCAGTTAGTTTTTGTGAGTGCATTTATGAGAGCAGTTTACTCATTTTTAGCACTTGGCAAAATATCTGAAATATGGATTTATTTGGTCAAATGTAAAGGGGAAAGTTTTAGAAATGATGTAGATATCCATCAAAGCATGGAGTGTATATTGGGGGTCACTTGTAGAAAGGTTTGAATCTGGTGTCCATTAACCAGTTGGCCTTTCATGGCGGCTACATAAAAATCACTTTTAAAATAAAAGCCATAACTGGTATCATTGCATTAACAGGAGGAATAGCAATTGGGAGAACTTTCTCTTTTCTAAAGAACTATCGTATTGATGGAAATAAAGAGATGATAGCTATTGGTATCCAGCACAAAGTTTATTTGGTGGACTACACTATTGTTATGCAGTTATGAATTCCACATTTCAAGATAGTTGGATTGAGTCGGTGCACTTCATTTAAAGACCATTTTAAAGAAGTAAAGCCTTAAGATCTATAAATATCTTATATCTAATTTCAATATGATATGCAATGAGAAATGTTGGAAATTTAGGAAGGCTAGGGCATGGGCTTCAAAATCAACATTCGATGCAAAGTCTTGCTAATAACACTTCCTCCTAATTTTATTCGAGCTATTGTTCCACCTCCTCTTCATCCTCAGCAAGGCCAGGCTGTTTCAGTACCAAAATAGAATAATTTTAGTCAAAATACTACATATTAAGCAAGGGTTGTAGATCCAAGTGGTGCACAATGTCTTGTGGCTCCAAATAAAGGGCCAAATGTGCTCAAAGAAGAGAGAGATATGAAAGAGCCTCTAATGAGTGAAGAGAGGAAGTCGACATCAAATGCTTTCCCAGTGATAGTTTTTGCTGGAAATAAGGCAGTGTTTCAAACATTAAAACTTTTAAACTTAGTGCATTGACATGGAAGAAGCTTGCGCAGCAATGCTAAGGAAAGTCCACGCAGGTAGTGAGGCAAAAGTCTGCGTTCACTTTGAAGTTTTTTGTTTCAAAGACTCAAGTGCCAATACAAATGAATGGGAGGTGTAAATTTTTTTAAAAACTTGCACAGGATAGAAGATGAAATATTAAAAAATCAAAAAAAAATTAAAACCTTAAATGCCAAAAACACTTGTGCCATAATCAATGATGTTGCGCAGTCCATTTTATGTGATGTTTTTTTTTTTTTTTTGATAAGATGTTGCACTGGAGCTGGAAGAGGACCTTGTGTGTGGAGTGAAGTGTTTAAAAAAATCCATCAAATGTAATCGACAGGTGTAAAGCCATCTCCACAATCTCTTCCAGCATGCTACCTGTGCAAGACTTGGAGGAAGGAGATGCTAAGAATAGACAAATGTAGGGAGCTACGCAACACATACAAGCACATAAGTTGTTTGAAGGAGCCACACATGGATGTAAAGAAGATAGCCCACACCAAAGGCAAGCACACTCATTTAACATAAACCCTATGTAATAAGGGTAGAGGTAAGTAAAAAATTTCAATGTAAAATGCAATCAAATGAAAGATGGAGGCCGCTAGGCTTGAAAAACAAAAATTGATTTGTCCCACATTGATGGGGTCGTGAACACTAAGAGTGTTTATAATGTAAAGTGCATAGCTATTAATTTGAAGTAAAGAGCTAAAAGCTCTTGGCGACCGCGTAGTGGTGAGGGATTAGTGTGTGCTAGCCAGGCTAGAGGAAAGATATATTTTTATGCGCAAGAGTGAGAAACTTTAAAAAACTCAAAATGTTTAGTCCCACATTCAGTAAGAAAGGGAAATATCAAGTGTTTGTAAGGTAAAAGTCACAATTAGTAATTTGAAGAACAAGGAAGAGGCTATGGGTGCGCATGTAAGGTGCCTCAAAATGTGTACCATGTGGTGAATGACAAAAGGAGGAAATAAAATTTTTGCGGAACCCACAAGAATGAGTTGGCAGTTGACATGGCAAAGAGGAAACAAAAGGTGGCATGCATCCCGAGGTGTAGGAGATTGACGGTCAGCACAATGTCTTGATCTGAAAGATGCAAGGAAGATATCATCAAGGGAATGGATCAGGTTGACACGTGGTGGGGCTGACAGCAGGGCAATTCGAGGTGGTGATGAGGTGGCTGCCACCAAATCTTGAGGCAATCAAGATGGATGGTTGTCACAAAGCCTCAAAGAAAAAGATGCAAGAAAGTTATTGAGGCAACGCGACAGCGTGACAGGTGGCATCTGGACAGGTGGCAGACCAAGAGGTACAAGTGATGTAGATGCATAGGTGGACTTCCGAACCAATTAGGAGGTGCCACGTGGTACGAGCTGGTGAAATCTAGGTAAAAAGGTAGAAAAGAGGAAAAAATTAAGCAAAAAGGAGTGAAATATAAAGTAAAGGTAATGTGCAGATTGAGAAGGTAAATAAATGTGCCCGAGGAGACTTATAAGGTAAATTATTAAACTATTAAAAGTAGTGCATGATAAAAAGTAAATTAATATAAAGTGTTGCTAAAATAATTTAAAAGGGTAATATCGAGAAGTGTAAGTAAAAGATATTTAAAATGCAGAATTTTAAAAGTGCACTATGCAAAAGGATATAAGGTGTGCAAGATAACATTAATGTTATCAAATTAAACCAACAAAATGCATAGGAAGTATAAGGTAAATTGCACACAAAGTATAAGATGAAACATGAATCTAAGTTCCCAGCATTCACGGGAGTTTTCAGTGTTTGAGGAGATATTATATGCAGATAAAATCAGATTTTGGATCAGGAAGAGGGGTTCAGTTGTAGATATTTGGGGGAAAAGTACAGGTGTTTAGAAGGAGAGAAATCTAATAGTTTTCTTATTCCTACATATTCAATTTTCTAGCCTTTGTACAGGGTTCCAAATCCTAGTCTCCAGAGAGAGTTGTAGAGTACTGGCTCCAGGAGTTTCTAGTTGTTTTGTGGTTCCATTAGGGATATAGCTTCTTGATTAAACTAGTTTGTTTCGAGTAGAATAGAATGTCATTGGTCTTTTTTTCTTATTGAAGAGGTATTTGTATGATTGCAAATTTGTGTGCAGTAATGTGATTCTTCATATTTAATACAAAATTTCAACATTCATATCTCTCCTTGGTGTCAGTCTTGTGAAGTCTGAATTTTATGATTCTTTGCATAGAGTTATCTATGTATATGTTATCATTCTTCAATTTTGATCTAGGATCAAATTAAATGATGTTGTGGATGTGACATAATTTCATTTGGTTTTCTACAGAAGGATTTGTTGTAAGAAGTAATGGTCTAGACTGATTGTATTTATAGCTTAGAATCAATGACAACAGTTGATTACTGTATTTCTGACTTTGGTTAAAGGATATTGCCCATGGATAAAGCACTGGCCAGTGATTAGTATCTTCTGTACTGATGCATTTTTAGTTAAATCTTGGTTATATCCTGCATTTTAAACATAAACTCTGACATATCTGAAGGTTTTACATGGTTTTTGATGTTGTACTAATCTCATGATCCACTTCAAGGTCAATGTTCAATGGGTGGCTATCCAGTTGCCTAGTATCTCTCAGTCATTTTGAGCCTTTGTAAGATCTCTATTGATTGATGCCAAATAGAATATTGAAGGCGTTAAAGGGTTTCACCCCCTTGGTTTTGCAAAACCTAAAGCATAGAAGGATGGATCTGCATACTTGTTAATTGGTCCTTTTCACTCTATTTTGAACTACTTGGAGTTGGATACTCTTAAAGATCCATTGCAAAGTGAAAAGGTTGTAGTTCAGTAATCACAGCGTAAAAAAGAACCAACAGTTCATACTAGATCAGATATAGCACATGTAGTTGGAATAGTTTCAAGATTCTCTACTAATCCCAAATAATCACACATGACTATTGTTAAGAGAATTATGAGATATCTAAAGAACACCGAGGACTATGAATTATGGTATAAAAGAGAAGGAAAATTTGAGCTTCAAGTCCATACAGATGTTGATTGGGCTGGAAACTTAGATGACAGAAATAGCACAACTGGAGGATCATTCTTCATGGGTGATAGACTTGTCACATGGGTCAGTAAGAAGCAAGGATGCATCTCACAATCTACTACAGAAGAAGAATATGTGGTTTTTGTTGCAAATTTCTCTAACATTGCATGGATAAAATAGTTACTAGAAGGTATGAATATGAAAATTCTTGAACCAGTGATTATCTATTGTGATAATACCAGTGTAATTAACATTTCTAAGAATCCAGTCATGCATGCTAAGACTAAGCATATTGCAATCAAGTATCATTACTTAAGAGAACAAGTACAAGAGAAAGAAGTGATATTGGAATATGTTCAATCAAAGGAACAATTAGCTTATATATTTACAAATCCATTGCCTAAAGATACATTTGAGTACCTGAGAAACAGACTAGGGGTCTGACCCTTGTCTATTGGTCAGTAAGTTGAATAGGAGGCTGTATCAACCTACACATAATCAGAAGATCATTCATGTTGATGCAAGCAAAGAGATGGACTACAAAGATACATTAGTACACAGCAAGGTACATATCTACACCAAAAACCAAAGTCATTATAATGCTAATGGATAGGGAAATTCAAAGAGTATATTATAAAAGGTGAAAGGATATAACTTTGGCTTGATCAATGTTTACTTTGGTATTGTTGTCAAAGGGAGATATTATCATTATCCAAAGGGAGAGAATATACAAAATATCCAAAGGGAGAGATTACATATGAAATATCCATCATGACTATCATAAGGGAGAGATGTAACCTGTAAAGGAGAGAATATCAAAAGGGAGAGAAGTATCATGAGGGAAAGATGACTATATTGATGTCAAAGGAAAAAAAGATTATCAAGAAGAGGAACAGTCAAAGGGTGAGACAACATCAAAGAAAAAAATTAGAAGCTGCTACATCTATCCATTGAAGGGATTGAATATTGAAGAAAGCACTCTACAAGAAATAAATCTAAGTTATATGAGCTTACCGAGAGCCAGACATTTATATTGGTTATAGAACAATAAGATTGGTAGATTGATGAACTAAAACTGGTATATTTCATATTGTATTGGTAATAATATAGTGTGACAATGTAGTGTTTTTCCATCAATGCCAAAGGGAGAGATTGATGAACTATATCTGATTGAATGTTTGAAGATGTTAAGTTGATGATCACCAAGCTGCAGAAAGTTAATGCAAGACATTAAATTAGATAATGCATTGTATTTTCATTTATGTCAACTTGATATAATCTGATTGGTTATATACAAAGTGTTAAATAATTCAGAGAAAAAGAAAGATAAAGGTTATGCTTTCAGTAATGCATAAAAGATCAATATTCACTAAGTGACTACAAACACCGAAGGGCAGTGCACCCCGATGGATAGAGAACCCTGAGAGGAAATTCACAGTGATACCTAAGAAAGAAACCTGAGAAATCATTATCGACAAGAAAAATCACAAGCATTACCGACGAGCAACTTCACAATGTAACCCGACAGACAGACAACCCCGATAGAGATGCCTGAAAAGAACTGAAGTTCAGAAATGACAAAAGACTTAGCTGGCAAGAGCTAAATAAGGAGTTAACTGGTTGTTAATATTGTTTTCATCGACAAGATAAAAGCCAAAGATAAGAGAAAGATTTAAAGTTGTTTTATTCTAATTGTCAAAGAGAAATCTATGGGATAAAACTGAAGTAAAGATTTAAAGCAAGATTGGCTAGAATTGTGGATCACTCCAAGAACAAGAAAGTCAAGAACCGAGAAATGGTGAAATCATGTCTATAAAGAGACAAGCTAATTCATTGTTAATAAAGGGGTGAATAGAGAAGAGGATGTTGAAGGAGATACTGGTGAAGGAAGACTTCATACAGTCTTGATCAATCAAGCTGAAGAACAGAGCTAATTTTGTGGACACCGAGCAACAGAGAAGCATAGCATCACCAAGCAGAAAGAAGTGGAGAAAAGGCATTGAAAAGATACATTGATCAGAAAGGTATTATGAGCTTACAATAGATCTAAAAATATGCAAAGTATAATTTTATATGTGAACAAATCATTTACTGCTTCAATTTAACCATTGGATTAGAAAGTCTCTTAACTGATCAGGACTTAACAATCCTTTCTATATTGAGATACATCCTAAGGAGTATCAAAATATTTGGTCATGAAGATAGCATGAGATACCATATACCAATTGACAAACTACACTGGGTTTGGTCATAAAAGGTAGCATAGAGATGCCAGATATCAAGTGACAAACTATTCTATTTAAATCCTCTGACAAGGTCACACCTAACAGTGTGTTTGTAACCTTTAACAGGGTTGGCCCTTCACCGAGATCACTTTAGAAGAGTCAAAATTTTGGGTTACCAGTCCCAAGTGGTTTTTCCCTTAACAGGGTTTCCACATTAAAAATCCATGTATCAATGTGTTTATGAGTCATTACTTTAGTGTTTTGCATTACACATAACTAATATGGATTGATCGGTATACACTAAGTTATTTACTACATTTTGGTAAATGAAAGATTGTTAATTGGTAAACAGTAAGAATAAGGTTTAACAGTGAACTCTGAGCAGTAGTTATTTGTTGAGATTATTTCAAGGCATTCATCTTGTAGGGCTGAATATAGCTAGAGGCTTATAATTGTGGTAATAAGTTTTTGGGTAAATTTATTGGAATATTTTTTAGGCCATTGATTCAACCCCCCCCCCCCCCTCAGTTATTCTGATAGACATGAATAGTACTANGCCATTGATTCACCCCCCCCCCCCCCCTCAGTTATTCTGATAGACATGAATAGTACTAGTAGTGGTGCATTTTTCTTGGTAAAAAATTGATTTCATGGTTTTGAAAATAAAATAGAATTCTACTTCTCTATCTACTGCAAAGGCTGAGTATATTGTTGTTGGAAGAAAGTGTACTCAGGTGGTATGGATGAAGAAGATGTTGAACGTAGTGTATGATTAACCTATTTCTATCTACTATGACAATTCAAGTGTAGTTAACATTTCTAAGAATCCAATGTTGTATTAAAAAACTAAACATATATCCATCAAGTTTCACTTTTTGAAAGAGAAATTAAATGAGAAGAAAGTCATATTGGATTATGTGCCTACTAAGGAATAGATTGCATACATTTTCACAAAGCCTTTTCCCAAGGATACTTTTGAGTATCTCAGAGGGAAGTTAGGTATAATTATCCCTCCTTATTAGATCTAAGATGCATTGGTATGCATCAATCCAGTGCATTGCACAATCATATCTTGTGATCTAGATTGATGACATGTGGCTACTACTTAGGAGGAGTAGTTAGTTTTATGTTTTGAGAGTCAGAAGTTTAGATTCAGGGAGAAAGGCTAGTTTTTTATGGAAAATATGTGCCTTTTCCATTTATGTCAAAGGGGGAGAGAGTCATCAGAAGAACTGTGTGCAAATTCTAAGGGGGAGTTGTTGATCTCTTTGTCATTGATTATTTTTCACATCATATGTTTCCATCAATGTCAATAGGGGAGATTTTTTGAAGAACGTGCAAATATGTGCTTAAGATATGTTTGAGAGATGTGTTGGTGTTTTCATTGATGTCAACATATTTCTTTGTCTGAGACTGTGATGCAGTGAAGTTTAGTGAGTTTTTTTTCTTAGTGAAACAAGTATGATGAAGAACAGAGTTTGTGAATTATAAATTTTATAGAGGGTTTTATGTATTTGATTCATTTCAAGTTTTAGAGGCTCGCTTGGAGATTTGAGTGAACTTTTGTGTTGTGTCTGGTTTTTTCATTTTTTAGTGGTGACAGAGTGATAGTATTTTGATCTACATTACTCCACTTTGTAATATCTTGTTATGTGGATCTGAAGGCATGTTTGGGATTTTGATGTGTGTCCTTAATTCAAGTGGTTCATTATTTGGAGGTTCACTAGTGATTTTTCAAGGTTGACATTTGTTGAAGATAATGTTCTTGATGTTCAATATGAAGATGTTGGTAAATCCTGTCATTTGTGTTGGCATGGATATTGCTATGGTAATTCATGATACTTGTGGATGCTTTTTTGATCGTGTGTCTTTTGTGTTTCTAGTTTGCATTGATCGTTGATCTCACAATTTATTTTTCCCATCTCTATGTTGGTATTCTTCATGTTCTTGGCTGACCGGATACTTGTAGCATATTGTGGATGTTCAAGGAATTGTTCTTGGAGGTTTTTTATGTTTGAGGTAGATGATTTGAGTTTTTTTTATGTCTTGGATGACATTTCTTACTCTGCATGTAATATTGTATTGAGTATGGTTATTTTTTTAATTAGGTGGTGAGTGTTGAGCCAACCTTGATGATCCTTTCAAGGCTGATGTCATGTATAAATAAATGTAATAATCTTGTATTTGTGTGTGGTCGTTATTGGAGTTGATGAAAATGCAACCCTACAGCTCCCAAGAATCACCTGCATGGAAACCTGTCACAGAAAGAGAGAAGTAAAATCTATGGAGACCAGAAATAACATATCGATGAAAGACGAAACATCATGTGCAAAAAAATGGAGAGAAAATTCTCAGTGCAATAAAATCCTCAATAATTCACTAAGTGAGAATAGTTACAAAGAGATCAAACTTTATAAAGGTGATCAAAACCCTAAAAGGGAGAAACCTAGGTTGAATGATAATAATTAATAAAAGAATTAATTATTATATACCTAAAGTTTAGCTTAAGTAAACTATGGATAATAAGTGACTTAATAATTAAATCAAAATTATTTAATTAATAAGTGAAATAACTTATTACTCTAACACCCCCCCTTAATATAAACTCAGGGAGAAGCTAAAAACCTAGAAACAACTACTGAAAGTAGGAAATGGGTCCCAACAATATGGCCTGATCAAGTACCCAAGTACAAAAAATATTTGTAAAGAGGAGAAAAGGATAAAAAATAGTGGGAAAACCCCCTCTCCAAAAAGAGATGAAGCCTAGTGAAGGATTAAAGAAGCCTCCAAACTAGATAATATCTTATAAAATAGGAACAAAGGAAGAACATCACTGAAGCATGAAGTTGCAGTCGCTGTCAAAGAATAACTACTGGAACCTCCACTGGAATAGAGCATGATCAAGTAAAGAATAATGTAATCAAAGTGTGAAGAGATGATCAATAAAAGATGGAAAGATGCTTCCAAAATAGGAAGGAAAAAGTGTCAATATGGTCAATGATCTATCTCATCAAAATGCATAGGTACTCATCCACTACATCTGCCTAGTACTTAGGAACAAATATTGAATACATAGATCATTCTATCAAACCAAGGAAGCATTAGAACCAATAGGAGATACCCTCCCATAATGTTGAGCAGAGAGAGGCATGACAGGTACACTAAACTAGACTGCCAAGAATAACTGCATGATGAAGAACTAGGAACATAGAAAGTGTAATAGAAATTACAAGAACATATAAAGAATGGTGTCATGGAGGAAATACTCCCTTGACACACATCATGAGGCTAATTTCATAGAAGGAACACTCACTTGATAAAGGAAGATGGAAAAAAAAGAAAACATCAAACCNCCCCCCCCCCCCCCCCCCCCATGGCACTTTAAAATGTAGTGCAAGTACAAATAGGCACAAAAATGTCCAAGATCCCAAGCATGCATCAGACAACACTTTAACCCAGTGTGTTTGCGAAAACAAAAATCTATTAAAATAGATGTCTACAATGCTCATGAATAACAAAAGGGTTGTATGAACATGAGTAATAGCTAAAAGGGAGTCATCACATGCCAGGAAAAAGATCACAGGACCTAAAACATCCAAGATATCCACCATATTACAAAAAAAGAAAAAACCTGAATAAAATGTACCTAGAGGAGATATTGGATGTGAGACCCATGTAATAAGATAGAGCACAGAACCAGCTTTCCAATGACATGCAGAAGTAAAAAAAAAAAAAAGAGTCTGGATAAGCAAGATATGGCTCTCGAAATGCAAAAAAGAACCCTGAATTTGACTGGAGAAAATAGCTGTAAGATGGAAAAATCATATTACCAAACTAGCAAAATCATATCAAGCTCTGAACCAGATTTTTGGTGATATCTCATTTGGCCAAAAATGCCTTTGTTTGCTAAAGATACGAGTGAAAAAACAAAGAGGGCTCCAAAACATGAAGAATCCCAAGAAATCTTGGCTAAATCTGGTGGAGCAACACTAAATCTAGTGATGTCGCTAAATATGGAAGCACTACCAAAATTTCAGTCAAAATTGGTGGAGGTACCAAGAAAAAAAATTAAATTTTCTTTTCTTATTTTTCAAATTTCTTTTGCAAAACCCCATGAAAAAATTGTTAGAATAACTGAGAAGGGGGGTAAATCAGTGGCCTCAAAAATTAATCCAATAATCCAACCAAAACTTATATCACATATATAAAACCTCTATTTATCTTCAGTCCTACAAGATGTATGCCTTTAAGTAATCTTATCAAATATATATTGCTTTGTGATTATACTATTTATCCTTTTCTTAAGCTTTACCAAATATCAGTTTATCTTTTCCTAGCCTTTATGGAATATCAATAAATAAACTTAGTATTTACCGACCAATCCTGTTTTAGTAATGTGTAAAGAAAAACATCAAAGCAATGAACCATATACACATTTGACACATGGATTTTTAATATGGAAACCTTGTTAAGGGAAAAACCACTTGGGACCGGTAACCCAAAATTTTTACTCTTCTGAAGTGAGCTTGGTGAAGAGCCAACCAAATTAAAGGTTACAAACACACTATTAAGTGTGACCTTGTTAGAGGATTTAAAACCATTGGTTAGTCTTTTGACCTTGGGAATTCACTATGTTGTCAACAAGAAAAACTTTTTGATACTCTTGAATATCTCAATACATTAAGGACTGTTAAATCCCACTTGGTTAAGAGATTTTTTGAATCAATGGTTAAACTGAAACAAGAAATGATCTTTTTAATAATACAACTTAATCTTGTAGATTTTCAGATCTATTGTTATTCCATAATACCTTTCTGATCAATTTTCTCTTCAACTCCTTTTCTCCCCTTCTTTCTTCTTTCTGCTCGGTGAATGTTGTTGCTTCTCTGTTCTTTAGCCTGTATGATTAGATTTGCATGAAGACTTCTATCTTCACAAAAATTATATTCAGCATTCCTTCTTTTCATAATGAATTACTTGCCTCTTTATATAGACATGATTTCATTGTTCAATCTCCTTGTTCTTTATTTTTCTTGACGTAGATAGCTTTCTTGATCCGCAAATCTCACCACACATTGCTTTAATATTTAAAGCTTTGCTTTAGTTTTATCCCGTAGATTTCTCCTTGAAAACTGTGAATAAAAATAGCTTTAAATCTTCAGTTCAGCTGGTCGATGGAAATAAATCAATCAATCAGTTAACTCTAATTATAGCTCCTGCCAGCTAAGTGTTTTGTCATTTCCTAACTCTGGTTCTGATCGGTGATCAACTCTTAGTTTTCTTGGTCATTGACTCCAATTTTCCTCATGAATTAACTTTAGTTCTTCTTGGGGTTCACTTCAGTTATGCTTAGTGTTGCGGTGCTCAGTATACACTGTGACTACTTGGGGTTCTCTGTCTATCAGTGTGCACTGTCCGTCGGTGTTTAGTGTCACTCGGTGTATACTGGATTTTTATATTTACCGATAACATAAAATTTATCTCTTTGGTTTCTTGAAGTCTATGACAATATGTATATGACCAATCAGATTATATCAAGCTGACATCAATGAAAACAGAATACATTAACTAATTTTATGTCTTGCATTTACTTTCTACAGCTCAGTGATCATCAACTTATCAATTTCAAACATTCAATCAGCTATAGTTCATCAATCTCTCCCTTTTGCATTGATGGCAACATAATTATCAAAACAATATGAAATATGTAAATCATGCCATATCATACTAAACTTATTGTTCTACAACCAATTCAAATATCTGACTCTCGGTAAGCTCTTCTAGCTTAGATTTGATTCTTGCAGAGTATTATCTTCATTGGTCATTCCCTTCACTGGATAGATGTAGCAACTTCTAATTATGTTTCTCCCTTTGTTGTAGAATTTCTTCTCCCTTTTATGGATAGATATGCAGTGTTAACTCTCTCCAATTCTCTCCCTTATATGGATGGTTGTTTCTTTGAATCTCTCTCCCTTTGTAGAAACTTCTTTTTCTAATCTTTGTTCTCCCTTTGACTGATGTTCTTTTCCCTGATGGATATTTCATTTCTCTTACTTTGACAATTTCTTCTATTTGATGGATATTTCATATGGATATTTTCATTGAGTACATCTCTCCCTTTGACAGCAATGTCAAACAAAAATATATCTCTCTCCCTGTCCATCATTAATACAGCTTTGTAGTAGCCAACAATTTCTCTGGTGTTCGGTTCTGAGAAGTACCTTCTTGTACTGATATGTCATTGCAGTCCATATCTTTTCTTTCATCAACATGAATGATCTTCTGATAACATATAGGCTGATGCAACCTCCTAGTTAGCTTAGTGACCAGTAGACAAGGGTTAGGCCCCTAGTCTCTTCCTCGGGTACTCAAATGTATCTTTTGGCAATGGCTTTGTGAATATGTTTGCTAATTGTTCTTTGGATTGAACATATTCTAGTATCACCTCTTTCTCTTGTACTTGTTCCCTTAAGTAATGATACTTGATAGCAATGTGCTTTGTTTTAGTATGCATCACAGGGTTCTTTGAAATGTTGATAGCACTTGTATTATCACAATAGATATCACTGGTTCAATAATGTCCATATTCATACCTTTTAGTAATTGCTTGATCCATGCAATGTTAGAGAAATTTGCTCTGATACCAAAAACTACTTTCAAGAGCAAGAATTAAAATATAGAAGAAGTCTTGGAGTTAGTGCATTCTTGTTTAAAGCCAGAGCAGAGATCTGAATCAGCAAAGATAGTTGCTTCGTCAAACAGGTCAATTCATTTTTACTCTCTAACAATTGTAGCAGTGATCCAAATCTCTTTATAGAGTAGACTTAACAGTCTTTCATAAATCCTCTCACAAGGTGACATTTCTACATTGAAGTGTTTGAAGACCTCTAACAAAACCACTCCTTATAGGGTTATTAAATCCTCTAACAAGGTCACACCTAACAATGTGTTTTGTAACCTTTAATAGGGTTGGCTCCTAATAGGGCTCACTTCAGAAAAGTGAAAAATAGTAACTAGTTGCAATTGGTGGTTTTCCCAAATTGGGTTTCCACATTAAATATTGTTTTTATCTGTGTAAATGTTATTTTATTTATGCTTTATGTTTCTACACTTAATCACTAAAGGATAATCATAGTTAAATATCTTAAGATTGCTTTGTTAACTGGGTAACAGCAGAATATCTTTGTTAACCGAGTAACAGTGATAAGTTTGATTAAGACATCTAAGGGACTTGGATTTGTTTTTATGGTAACTAATTCACCCCTCTCCTCTTAGTTACTCAACCTATTTCCAACAAATCACTAGTTCAATAATTTCCATATTCATACCTTTCAGTAATTGCTTTATCCATGCAATGTTAGAGAAATTTGCAGCAACAGACACATATTCTCCTTCTGCAGTTGATTATGATATGCATCCTTTCTTTTTACTTATCCATGTGACAAGTCTATCACCCATAAAGAATTCTCCTCCTATTGTGCTCTTTCTATCGTCTATGTTTCCAACCCAATCAACATCGGTATAAATTTGAAGCTCAAATTTACCTTCTTTATTATATCACAGACCCTAGTCTTCAGTATTCTTTTAGATATCTCAGAATTCTTTTAACAACAATCATGTGTGATTCCTTGGGATTAGCAGATAATCTTGCAACTATTCCAACTGCATGTGTTATGTCTGATCTAGTATGTACAACATGCATTACTTTGTCAATCATGGATCTATATAAGGTTTTATTTACCTTGGTTGACTTGTCTTCCTTTTTCAATTTGCATTCGGTTTCCATAGGTGTCCCAACTGGTTTGGAGTCCTCCATTTTGAATATCTTCATAAATTCTTTGATGTATTTGGATTGTATGATGTAGATGCCTTCATCTTGTTGTAGAATCTGTAGACCAAGAAAAAATTTGATCTCTCCAAACATTGACATCTCAAACTCTTTTCTCATTTCATTAGCAAATAATTTGCGTAACATATCATTACCTCCAAATATGATATCATCAACAAATATCTCAGGAATCAAAATGTTATCATCAGTATCTTATTTTAAATACATATTAATTTTATTACTTGTTCTTACAAATCTAATACTTATGAGATAAGAGTGAATTCTTTCATACTATGCTCTCGGTGCTTTCTTCAATCCATATAAGGCTTTGTGTAGTCTACAAACCATGTTCGTCTTGTTAGGATCAACAAACCCTTTAGGTTTTTCAATGTATACTTCTTCTTCTAGTATTCCATTTAGAAATGCAGACTTGACATCAATTTGGTATACTTTGAATCCTTTGAAAGTAGCATAAGAAAGTAGAATTCTTACTCCTTCTAGCCTAGAAATGGGTGCAAAGGTTTCTCCATATTCAATACCCTCTTCTTGTGCATACCCTTTGCATACTAGTCTTTCTTTGTTTCTTGTGACTTCTCCATTCTCATTTAGTTTGTTTCTAAATATCCATTTGGTACCAAGGACATTTTTGTCATTCGGTCTAGGTACTAATGTCCATGTTTTGTTCTTCTCAATCTGTTCAATCTCTTCATTCATAGCACAGACCCATTTTTTATTCTCAAGTGTAGTATTGACAGATTTAGGCTCAAAATCACAAATCAAACATCTAGTGTTTAGTGACTTACTTCTTGTTCTCATTCCATCTCTTTTGTCTCCTATAATCTGGTCATGTGGATGGTATCTTCTGACATGCTTGGAAAGTACTGGTTTAGATCTTTGTTCATCATTTTGATTATCATCTTGACCTTCATTTTGATCTTCATCTCTCGGTTCATCATTGTGAGCAATTTCCTAATTTTTAGTGTGTGTAGCCTGATGCTCGGTTGCATTGTTCTGTCGCTCGGTAGCAATACACTATTTCTCAGGCAGAGTGTCAAGTTCTTCACTATAGACAAATTTGTTATAATCTTCTGGTTCCTTTCTTCTTTCCTCATCATTTTTCTCAGCAAATTCATCCACTTTGACATTTGCACTTTCAATGATTTTATTAGAGGATTTGTTAAGACATTTATAAGCCTTGCTTTTGGTAGAATAACCTAGAAATATTCCTTCATCACTTTTGGAGTCAAGTTTCCCATTTCTATCATCTTTCAAAATATAACATTGACTTCCAAAAATTCTAAAGTAACTTACATTAGGTGTGTATCCATACCATAGCTCATAAGGTTTCTTGTTGGTGTCTTTCTTCAATTGAACTCAGTTTAATGTATAGACAGCAGTACTTATAGCTTCTCTCCAGAATGTTTGTGTGATGCCTTTCTCAATCATGAGTGTTCTAGCACAATCAATAATTCATCTATTTCTCCTTTCAGCAATCCCACTTTGCTATGGTGTTCTCGGTGCAGAAACTTGTCTTGTAATTACATGCTCATTACAGAAGTTAGTGAATTCATCAGAAATAAATTCTCCTCCTCTATCTGATCTTAGACATTTTAGTTCATTTCCACTTTGTTTTTCAACTATAGATTTATACCATTTGAACATCTTAAATGCTTCTGATTTCTCTTTTAAGAACATAACAGTCATCATTCTAGAATAATCATCAACAAATAGAATGAAGTATCTATCACCATAATAGCTCTTTGTTCTCATTGGTCCACATAAGTCAGTATGGAATAGCTCTAGAATAGTATTAGATGTGTAGGTTTTTCTCTTGAAACTATACTTTGTCATTTTTTCCTTTTTGACAATTCTTACACATGACATGGTCGGGTTTTGACATACTCGGTAATCCTCTTACTTTTCTTTTCTTGCTTATCCTAACCATGTTGTCAAAATTCACATGACATAACCTTTTATGCCACAACCAAATGTCTTCATTTCTAGCTAATAAACAAGTGTCTCAATCTTATCAAGATAGAATAGGTTACCTTTTGTTTATTCACCAGTACCGATCAACCTTCCTGTTTCATTATAGATCTTTGCCTTTTTATTCTCAAATGCAACTCAGTGTCATGTGATATTCAGCTATGAAACACTTAATAGATTATACTTAAGTCCTTTCACCCAATATGTATTTTCACATATGATCATATTATTCAACATGATGGTTCCTTTACCTTCAACTGGAAAAGGTGATTCATTACCCATCCTAATTGATCCACCATTATAATATTCAAAAGTTTAAAACTTTTCCTTATCTCCAGTCATGTGGTGAGTACAGCCACTATCAATAATCCAGACATCATTTTTGCTAACCTTAGATATGAGTATAGTTTCAAAATACCTTTCTTCTTCGTCTGAATCATCCTTCATAGAAACAAATACTACCTCAATATCTTCATCAGACTCAGTGTCAATATTTTTAGCTTTGTTCTCATCCAGGTAACAGGCCTTCTTTCCTTTGTCCTTGTAGTCTCAGTTATCTCTTCTATCAAATTGTCGGTTGCTTCGGTAGTCTCGGTCATCACTTCTCTCAAACTTCTTTTCATAAGATATTTCATTGTTTCTTTCATATTTTCTCTTGTTAGGGCATCTAGCAACAAAGTGTCCAATCTATTTGCAATTAAAACATACCAATGGTAATTTACCTTTGTATCTACCTTTGCCTCTTTGCAATCTTCTAGCCATTAGTACTTCAATTTCATCAAGTTCTTGTTCATCACTATCATTTCTCATAGTGTGTTTATGAATTGATTTACTTATTTTCAGAGAAGATTTGAATGCAGACTCAATAGTTGGTAAGACACTGTTGTCAAAGTTATTCATCTCAAATGAAATAATTATACCAATCAAACTATCTAGAGTAAAAAATTTATTTGCTACTTCTCTCATTTTTTGAACTGCATATACTCTAATAGCATAAACAGGAAGTAAGGTTCTCAGAATTTTACTTACCATTGTTTCTTCTTCAAGTACACCTCCTACTCCTCGGATAGCATTAACAACCTCTTTGATTCTGCTACTGTACTAAGTGATATTTACTCCTTTCATTCTTAGGTCATCAAACTTTCCTCTTAGGCTTTTAGCTTTATCCCTCAGCACATTTTTATCTCCTCCACGTACTAGCTTGAGTTTGTCCCACATTTTCTTTGCAGTGGTGTAGGATTTGACATCTTCAAATTCAGCATCAAAGAGTGAGGAAGCAAGTTCAATCATCATAGAATTGTGTTCATGTTTCTCTCTCAATTGATCAACTGTTGGAGGTCCAGTAGGTAAAACAAATTTAGTATCAAAGTACTGTGTGACATCATTTTCAATACCTGATAGGTGGAGTCTTATCCTTCTTTTCCATGATGCAAAGTTGTCTTTGGTCAACTTAGGCACATCCCTTTTACTCATCTTGTGATCTTTAGCTTGAGTCTTTAAACCCTCTTCCAAGCACAATAGCTCTAATACCAATTGTTAGAATAACTGAGAGGAGGGGTGAATTAGTGGCCTCAAAAACTAATCCAATAATCCACCCAAAACTTATATCACATATATAAAACCTTTAGTTATCTTCAGTCCTACAAGATGTATTATTTTAAGTAATCTTATCAAATATATACTGCTCGGTGATTTTACTATTTATCCTTTTCTTAAGCTTTACCGAATAGCAGTTTATCTTTCTCTAACCTTTACCGAATATCGGTAAATAAACTTAGTGTTTACCGACTAATCCTATTTTAGTAATGTGTAAAGAAAAACATAAAATCAATGAACCATACACACATTTGACACATGGATTTTTAACATGGAAACCCTGTTAAGGGAAAAACCACTTGGGACCAGTAACCCAAAATTTTAACTCTTCTGAAGTGAGCTGGGTGAAGAGCCAACCCTGTCAAAGGTTACAAACACACTATTAAGTGTGACCTTTTTAGAGAATTTAAAACCATTGGTTATCCTTTTGACCTTGGGAATTCACTATGATGTCAACAATAAAAACCTTTTGATACTCTTGAGTATCTCAATACATTAAGGATTGTTAAATCCCACTCGATTAAGAGATTTTATGAATCAGTGGCTAAACTGAAATAGTAAATGATCTATTCAATAATACAACTTAATCTTTCAGATTTTCAGATCTATTGTAAGTCCATAATACCTTTTTTATTAATTTTCTCTTCAATTCCTTTTCTCCCCTTCTTTCTTCTCTCTGCTTGATGAATGTTGTTGCTTCTCTATTTCTCGGTGTCTACAGAATTCTTGGCTCTGTTCTTCAGCCTGTATGATCAGATCTAAATGAAGACTTCTATCTTCACCAGAATTATATTCAACATTTCTTCTTTTCATAATGAATTACTTGTCTCTTTATATAGACATGATTTCACCATTCAATCTCCTTGTTCTTTCTTGTTCTTGACGTAGATAGATTTCTTGATCCGCAAATCTCTCCATACATTTCTTTAATCTTTAAAGATTTGCTTTAGTTCTATCCCGTAGATTTCTCCTTGACAACTGTGAATAAAACTAGCTTTAAATCTTCAGTTCAACTGGTCGATGGAAATAAAGAAATCAATCAATTAACTCTAAGTATAGCTCTTGCCAGCTAAGTGTTTTTTCATTTCCTAACGGTGATCAACTCTTAGTTTGCTTGGTCATTGACTCTAGTTGTCCTCAGGCATTACCTTCAGCTCTGCTCGGGCTTCACTTCAATTATGCTTGGTGTTTTGGTGCTCAGTATACACATTGACTGCTCAGGGTTCTCTGTCCATCAGTTTGTAGTGTCTGTCGATGTTTACTGTCGATCAGTGTACACTGGCTTTTTATAGTTACTGATAACATAAATTTTATCTCTTTGGTTTCTTGAAGTCTATGACAATATGTATATGACCAATCAGATTATATCAAGTTGACATCAATGATAATACAATACATTAATTGATTTAATATTTTGCATTTACTTTCTGCAGCTCGGTGATCATCAACTTGTCAATTTCAAACATTCAATCAGTTCTAGTTCATCAAAAATGAGAGTTTTTTTTTATTTTTTTACAAAAATCCAAAAAAAAAAATTAGATTTTTTTATTTATTTATTTCACCCGTCTTGTAAATTGGTCCCATAATAGGTCATACGGGCAAAATGTTTTGCCTCAGAATGCAACTATGTCCAAATTGGATGTGCCTTATATTGAAATAGGGGTTTTGGGGCCTTTTGAGCGCACTGGTGAGGTCAGTTTGTGCTCAAAGTGCTCCAAAAAAATAGCTCCCCCTAGATCCACACAAAAAAATCTGAAAACTTGAAACCCTCAGCACTCCAAATAATCTTCAAAAAACTCAAGAATGGACTGCAAAAACAAGGCTATGATACTATGTTGGAGTTGATGAAAACTCAACCCTACAGCTCCCAAGAATCACCTGCATGCAAACCTGTCACAAAAAGAGAGAAGCAAAAGCTATGGAGGCCATAAATAATAGACTGTTGAAAGAGGAAATATCATGTGCAAAACAATAGAGAGAAACTTCTCAATACAATAGAATCCTCAATAATTCACTGAGTGAGAATAATTACAAAGAGATCAAACCTTATAAACATGATCAAAGCCTTAAAAGGGAGAAACCTAGGTTGCATGATAAAAATTAATAAAACAATTAATTATTATATGCCTAAAGTTTAGCTTAAGTAAACTAGAGATAATTAGTGACTTAATAATTAAATCAAAATGATTTAATTAATAAGTGAAATAACTTATTACTCTAACAGTTGTGAGGATATGTGTGAGTATGTATGTGCGTTGAATGAATACATCTTTTGAAGGCAGAGAAGAAGTGTGAAGAAGAAAGTTATTTTGTGCTTCAATGGAATTGATCCAGGCATAGAAAAGATGTTATTATGTAGTTAACAATTTGCAGATGTGGTCCGAGTTTGCTTGTATAGGAAGTGGGCCTTCCCTGAGTAGTGATCCTTTTTCATTTTGAGCAATGAGTTTTAGGAAGTGTGTCTTGTTGGTACTCCTAAATTTGGAACAAATTTGGAGTGACCATGTTAAATTTTCAGACAAGCAAAGTAAGTACCCTTGAAAATTTTGTGTGAGAAGACTCAGTTAGAGTGCTTGTAAAAGGTGTCCGG
>MU224140.1:4731983-4745785 GCA_018584345.1 Thuja plicata
CTGTTAGGTGTGACCTAGTTAAAGGATTTAATCACCCTGTCAGGAGTGGCCTTGTTAGAGGACTTAGAACATTCCACCTGAATGTCACCTTGTTAGAGGATTTATACAAATTATTGTTAGGTCAACCATGTTAAAGGATTTTAACTGATACAATGGTTAGAAAGTAATCAGCAGTTGTGATCTGATTCATACAACTTACTTTGAAAATTCAGATCCAATTACAGCTCTGATGCTAACTTACTAGATGGCATGCATTGTCATTTCAATCTTCTGATCTGCTTGGAAATCCGCCAAGCAATCACACATGCAACTTTCTGCTTTTGTATTCAGCCTTCTCTACTAGGTCATGCCAATTAGTAAATCAACTATGCAATCCTCTTGCATACACACATGTACACCAATCAGTACATCCACACTTGCATCCAAAAAGAATAACCCCCTAAGGTTATCACATACCTCTCTATCTAGGTCAGATAAATCTTTGTCGCCTAATCAAGATTGTAGATCTTAGGTTAGGTCAAATCCAATAGATCATTCCATCATTACATTACATTTACTTCTCCAAAGTAGTCTCTATCTAAATCTTGAAACCATGCATTAATTATGGTTACCCATACATTAAATGACATGGATCAATCTTTAATTAACTTTACATATCCCAATAAAATTAACTAAGTTGGCCAGAGATCTCAAATCTCATCATTAATCCAAATACTGTAAGTCGGTCAACATCACTGTTTTCACTCGGCAATTTCACTTGTGCTCGGCACTGAACAAACTTTCTCATCACAAACAATTTTGCTCGGCACAAGCCAAACTTGCTCAACACAAAACAGCTAGAAAAACTGTCTTTGAAAGATAAACAACTAATTACTTTGTCAGAGTGCCAACTGATCAAGTACCCTTTTATTTTCTTTAACTCAACCATTCACTTGGTCTTCTTGTTAAATCTTCTTCCAATCAATAGATATGGTACTCAAACAGATAAAAATAGTCTCACCAATTAAGGTTTGACATCAATGACAAAATAACAATTGCTTGCGTTATCACTTTCCAACAACTATATAATTCAGAGCACTCAAAACTGCAACAACTAACTTATGCCAACTTTGCTGAGGTTCAACACCACTAAACATTTCAGTAAGAAAATATGCTACATAATACAAAAATACACCTAGTGGTGAACAAGCAAGATTACTTCAGATACATAACACACATTACTCAAAACCACTAGATAAGATTCATGTCCATTGACCAAAAAATGTAAGTAAACAATATTTTTTTGAAAGAGTACCTTTCAAAACAATCCCATTAGCACGTAAGATGATATCTTTATCGTATCCCATCCCATTACAATGAGAAAAAGGAAAAACCTCATTCAATTTTTTACCAAGTACGCCAGTGCCAGATTATGTTTAGCTCAAGAAGTAGTACCCAACAACAGATATTCCAAATACTATTGGTGAACTTATGTTATGTTTTTATGATTAAGTATGAAGGCCACATATTTTTCTAACATGAACCAGTACGATGGGTAATAAAAAGCCTAAGTGCCAGCAGTCAGTCAATCTCATCCACAGAAAAAATAGAAACAAAATCATGAGCTTCTCCTATTAGTGGAATTTTGCATTCGTAATAGAGAATAAAGGTAAGTATCATCCAGTTCTTGCACAAGTATGTCATCATCAATTGATTTATCAGCTAATAAGTTAGCAACTTTATTGGTTTCTCTAAAGCAATGTTTCCCATCACAATTTGATAGGCCTTGTAATAGTTTTAGAGGCTTATTTAATCTATATTGAATCATCCAAAAGTTGGACTTATTATTCATGAGATCATAATAGATCACCTAGAATCTCCCTTAATGATGAGGTTCTTAATATTCAAGGATGTGGCTAGAGAGTCCCAAAATTACCGCTTCTATCTCAGCCACATTATTTGTGCCCCAGGGTAATTTTTTACATATGCCCTTGACAAATTTGCCTTCAGAATTTGTAAAGATGGCCCCTACTCCTGAAAGTCCTAGATTTCCCCTCGAGGCTCCGTCAAAGTTCAATTTATGAAAGTGTGGAGGAGGAGGGGACCAATCTGCAGTGGTTCTATTGTGAGAAATCTACTTACCAGGTTGAGAGCAATGTGTGGGAAGAGATTGAAGTAAAGGCCAATTTTGAAATATAATTGTGTCCCATTTAGTAAATGAATTTAGTGAATTAGATTTTTCATGAGATATTTTTGAGCTACCTCAGAGATGGATCTCTCTATTTTAGCAATAACATTTGACACTTCAGATGAATGTTTACAAAACATCATGGCATTTCTTTCTAACCAAATATTCCAGATAACAATGGAAGGAGAAATATCGCAAAGAGGGGAAAAAATGCTCCCCTCATCATAGATGGCCAGGCTTTGAAGTGAGTCAATAGATAAGGACCCACAACCGAGTTTCATTATAATTTTATACGATAGAATACTCTCCCTATAATTTTGAATATTTTACACCTACTTATATCTCTATTTCCATTAGAATTACGAGGTTGTTTTATTTTGTATTAATATCATTTCTTTGAGAGAATGATTATTTATTTCCCCCTCTATTAAGTGGATTTTTAATCAACTGTCACAAGACTTCGTCTACCCTCTTTATCAAACCCTAAATATTTTCCTAAATTTTCTATAGAAATTTCAAGTCTTTTCTTTAAGTTCTAAGGTATTATTCAATTTTCCCTAGATCTAATTCTTCTTTCGTTAAATCCACTTCCATGAAGTAGGAGTACCCTATTGTTTGAGGACAAGATATAGAATCTAGAACACTTGAGGATGCAAGCCAACAAAAAAGAAACATCAAAGTTACTTCATATTTATTATTGACATTTTTGTTTTAATCTATATTTATTTTGGAAAGGCTAGAAGTAAGATAATCACTATTTTCCAAGGGAAGAAAAAATTTTAAATTAGATTTAGGAATTTATTTATTTTAGTAGAATTAGATTTAGATTAGCTATCATTACTCTTAAATTACAAAACAAACTCAAAAATTGAGATATATCAACATTCTCATAATAATCTAGAAAAAAATGAGAGATTCATTTTCTCTTGCAAGAAAAATTAATAAAATGAACATACCAATCACATCTAGTTACATTCATTCAAAACTAAAAAATAAAATCTTTTAAGTAGATTAATTAAGTTACTTTTTTGCATGCATTTGAGTAATCCAATCTAAATAAATCATCGTCAAACTATGAAAACAAAAAAATAATATAGAAGAATAAAGCCCTTGATAACATCATGAGGCACTGAACAAATATCAAACAACTCAATAAAAAATCTCAACTAATCAAATACCTAATAGATTGACCGTGAAACAATCAAACTAGTAAACATAAACAAAGTCAAACAAAAGTACTAGAACATCTCTTTATATCTTCATGTATCCTCACTCTAAATTTATGATTGATGTTTCTTTAAATTAAGGAAGATTGAATTGAGTTAGTGTTGAGTGAAATATGAGAAACCCTACTAATTCAAGAAAGGTACATCAAAGAGTAATCTTGAGAAAAGTGGACGAAGCCTAGATATCCAACAATCTAATTGATAGAACCAAAGTAAAAAGGGATAAATGTATTTTATCTATTTATAATGAATGAGCATGAGATGATTACAAATAGTGACACTCCTAACTACAATATAATCAAAACCACAACTCCCTTTCAAAAATTTGTAAGACGGTATCAAACCCCATTTCAATAAATAAACACCATAGTCGACCATTAGATGATCCTCCCTTGAAAATGATTAAATATACTTGTGTGGGTCTTGTTACATATAATAGTTTTACTATCATCCATAATAGTCTTCTTACATTTGAAGAGAGAAAATTACTATTCAACTAGCTTTTTCCACAATAGTGTGAATAATCCAAACAATGTCATTCTAGAAAGAGATAATTGTAGTGTCGTAAAGTTGCACCCTTTGTAATTTACCATTATGTGATGCTCCTACATTTGATGAAAAAAATATGTAAGCCTCCATGCCTCTCCATCTATTTTTTCATTTTCTCATCCAAATTCTTGACCATGCGGCCTGGTTGGCATAGGATGTGTGCACACAATGGAGACATCAGTGTGATGCACACTTGCCCCGTGAATCTGAAAACATGAAATGAAATATTGAGACGTTAAAAATTTCCACCCATATTATGTAATGCCTCTTATCACTTCCCACTGACATAAAGAATCATTCAGATGGATTAAAACTCCATCTTTGAGCCTCATTTGGTCTCTTCTTGACAATTTTAAACTCACTCTAGACATACAACTTCTTCATACTCTCGTGGGCTTATTCTTGCATTGGGAAAACTTGCACACAACATCTTTGCATTAACAACATTATATCTTTGTCACTCTCATCACCCTGCGTCTAGTCCATTGAACTCTAGTTTTGTGGCTTTGAAGGGAAATATCTAGCTTCATTTCGTTTAGCATATCATATCTCTTTACCATAATCTTATTATTTTGTTCATTATCAATCATTTATATATTATATTATGGTTATCTATCATCAATTTCTCCTCTATCTATCTACCTACTATGGAGGTGGAAACACAAAAATAGGGGCTCTACCCAAGCAGGTCTCCAAACAACCTCGACACTTATTTCATGTGTGAAATTTTTAGTGAAGAAGAAAGGGGAGGAGCTCTTTGGATTCTTCTACCTCCTTCATCATGAGCTTCTTCTTCCCATTTATCCTCTCTTTACTTCAGTTGTTTTTATCATATAATCACACTTCTTTCTTCTAGTTATTAGCATATATTTTTTTGTTATTGTGGACTAGGAAAATTAGCATTAGTACCATACATGATCAAATTTAACCAAAAAAGCCATAAAATCATACAAAATAACCATAATCATACCAATAAGACCATCAAAATAAAATGCCTAAAAACATAAACTAAATTGAAGCATACCAAATATTTCTTTGATGAAGCCTTATAGTTTATTCTTTATTCTCTAATATGATGTTGCTCAAAAGTACTAAAATGCACAAATGAGAAAGCAAGTGTAAAGGGACAGAATGAAGGTACAAATTATTCAAGGAGCATGGCCTGCAAGAATGAGGCCAAAGAGGTCAATTTATAAATTTTCAATTTTGAAATCGATGGCCAATATTGAAGACCAATCAACAGTCATAATTGCATATGAGAACCAATTTAGGCAAATCACAAATTGATGAGTGATTTAAGGAATGGAGAAATTGGTGGGTGGAAATGGGAGAAATTTGGGGGGAAGGTGTCAAAAGAGAAAAATAGGGGGAAGGTGTCATAAGATAAATTAGTGGGATTATGAAACAAGAGGGGAAAGTGGGACTGGAGAGAAATTAGGGACCATTATACAAGTTAATAAATGAAAGGATTTAATAATTTAAAATTATTAATTCCCCCATATTTAAGGAAATTAGTCAATTAATTACATAATTTATTTAATTGTGGGAAAAGAGATAAAAGGAGGTAACTAAATATAATTTATTTACCAAAACATGAGACCTTAGGACAAGGGGACAAATTAATGGTTATTTTCCCCTAAAAGAAAGATTAAATAATTTACGTGATCATTTAATTAGACAAGTGATTAGAGAGAAATTGATTGGACATAATGAAATTAGAGGATGAAAATTAGTAATTAATTAAATAATTATTATTATTTAATTGATGAAGGGAAAACACAAAATCAACAAATGATAAAGATCATTCCCATCATAAGGTGGTGTGGCGGAATTCCCTTTTGGAAGTATGTCATGATCATATTTTGAATGTGAGGATTTTAAGGTAGTGTAGTGTCATTATCACTCACACACTTTGTGGGCATTTTGGGTCCCTTCCTAGCTTTTTCTCCTCATTTGTTTCCTTATTTCCTCTACTAAATCAAAGCTCTATAGTGTGATTTACTTCAAGATGGGTGGCGATCGACACAGAGTGGAGCCCTTGGATTTTGAAAAAATGAGAAAGAAGCCCACTATTTGGCATATTGTGAAGAGGAGTGGGCTCGACCCGTACCTTGAAAGGTTACATGTCTCAAATAAGACAGTGACAAAGTATTTTGTTGGGCATTAGAACAAGGGTTGCATCACCTTGCATGGGAGGAAAGTTATAGTGGATGAGAATTTGATTGTGGAGGTGACAAGTCTTTCTTTGGATGACATGAAGTTTTATAGGGACCGTAAGTACTCTAAGGTTGTGAAAGATAAATTCCCTAAGACAGAGGAAGAGAGAGAGAAGTTTGAGAAAAAATTATAGAGCTACTACAATACTGGGATCGTCAAGCTCATTTGGAGGAAAGTGTTGAAGGTATATATGGAGTATCTAACCCTTGATGGTCATTTTACTAGGGCATTTGGGCATCACTTTGTCTTTTTGAATTATTTTATGCACACCATACTAGGGTTTATTTTCCCAATTATATGTTGTCTTCTCTTACTACAAGCATCAATGACAATAGGAATAATATGAAGAAGTACCCTATTTACATGAGGGCTTGCTTGTTTTAATTGATGACAACTTCAAGGCTCTCCCTTCTCCTCATAATTATATTCATGTTTCAGAGGGGGAGGATACTAGTGTGGATTATACTAGTGGTGAGTCAGAAGGGGAAGAGTATACTGATACTAAGGAGGAAGAGTTTACCCCTTCATAAAAACCTATGAGGAAGGTGAAACAAAAGTAGGTAGCTAAAGGCTCTGTAATTAAATGGAAGGGTAAGAGGGAAAATGTGGTTTCTTCCTCTAGTTTTTTTTTTATATAGAGGATAATGGTAAGTTTGTACCCCCCTCCGAAGTCTCAAATAAAAGGGAAGGGTAAAGGTAAATGTACCGTGAAGAATTTTGAGATTGTTGTGCAACCCTCTCTTAGCCATGTTCAAAAAATTTGTATACCTTCCCCTAATTCCAACAAGCATCTTTCGAGGGATATGGGTATGGATTGACCTATGTCCCTGGATAACCTTAATGTTTAGCTCCTTGGTTCTAAGTGTGAGTTGTTGTCGAATGTCCTTGGGATGGCTATAGGGAATGCTTTAGATTCCTTTAGTATATTCAAATGGGTCTTTCATGAGCTAAAGGAATTGCAAGTTAAAAAGGGAGATTTGGGAAGTAAGATGGAAGTGATGGAGTTTTTTATGCAGGGAAAGAATATTGAGGAGGTTCCTTATGCTACTATGATGCAGGAGCATCTTGGGTTCATTGCAATCTTGCATCAACCAAAAACATTTGAGTTTTTATGTTCCCAGTCTCCGATTGTTGTGTTTCTTGTCGCGATCGAGTTCTATAGATCCTTGGTGGTTGTGGTCATAGATTCATGTTCTAGAGATTATTAGGAAGGTTTTCCTATGATCAAAAATCATTTGGAGTATCACGCCTTAAGTTATGTTGGATTCTTTGGTTGTGTTTAGAATGTGTTCTTCATGTTTTTGAACAGGTCAGTGTTTGGATTTTCGGTTGGATTTCCTTGCTTGGTGGTACTTCTAACTCATTTTCCTATGTGACTAAATATTTGGCTGACCTATTTTTATAATCTCTCCTTGTGATTTATTTGTTGGTTAAAGATCTTAGATCATAGGTCAAATGAGAGTTAGTTGGTAACACATTTTGTTTCTCTTTGGAAATGTAATCTTGAGGTCAACTTGTTAGGTCACGGTTGTGTATTTAAGTTGGGTCTTGGTTCTTGTTTGGGAGGATGGAGGTCAAAAAGAGGTTAAAGGTAGTAAGCTATGGTTTGAAGGAGATTGTTTTTCAAATTCATAAGGATGTTAGGAATTTCATTCAAAAGTGCAGGAATTGAATACTGGATTGTATACACCTTTACCTATACTAGAGAAGCCTTGGGAGGATATTAGAATAGATTTTTTCTTGGTTTTCCAAAGATTCAAAGAGGTAATGATTCAATGTTTGTGGTGGTTGATAGGTTTTGAAAGATGGCTCTTTTCATTCCATGTAATTATAAATCAGATGCAGTACATATAGTTGTTTTGTTTTTTAGGGACGTTATCAGGTTGCATGGATTGCCTAAGAGAATTATTTCAGATAGGGATACTAAGTTTCTTGGATATTTTTGGAGGAAGCTTAACATAGAATTGAATTTTAGTTCTACATTTCACCCACAGACTGATGGATAGACTAAATTTGTTAATAGAAATTTGGGTAAGCTATTGAGATTCTTAGTTGGTGAGAAGGTAGGTAATTGGGATTTGGTTTTGGCACAAGTGGAGTTTTATTATAATAATTCAGTGAATAGGAGTACTGGGAGAACACATTTTGATATTTTTTATGGTTTACATCCTAAAGGAGTAACGGAACTAAGGGATATCAGTGTTGAAGAAAAGAGGAGTGTTGAAGTAGAACAATTTACCAATCATATGAAGGATTTGCATGATAGAGTTAAGACAGATTTGGAAGGCGTGAATGATAAGTATAAGGAGAGAGATGATAGAAATATGAAACATAAGGAGTTTGAATTTGGTGATGAAGTGATGTTTTTCCTAAGAAAATGCCAATTTCTAGTAGGTGTCAGTAGTAAATTGAAGATGAAGAAGTTTGGACCTTGTAATACTTTGAGAAAGTTTGATTTAGGGAATGCTTATGAAGTTGAGTTACCAGAGGACATGGACATATAAAGTATATTCAACATAGAAAACTTGTATGAATATCATAAATCAGATAGCAGTGAGGGAGATGGATCAGAGAGTGAATTACAGTATCCTAAGAAACATAAGGGGGAGATTGAAAAGATCTGGGATACCATAATTGGTCAAAGTACTAGAGGAAAGAAGTATGATGAATATCTTGTTAAGTTGATGAACAAACTAGTTAAGGATTATTCATGTATTTCTCAAGTGGAGTTAAATTGATTTGGTTTACCTTCATATTAGCAAAGAGAGATGCTCACTTTTCAAATAACCTCAAGTGTCTGATGCAGGAGCATCTTGGGTTCATTGCAATCTTGCATCAACCAAAAACATCTTTGTTTTTATGTTCCTAGTCTCTGGGTTTTTTTTTCTTGTCGTGGTCGAGTTCTACAGATCCTTGGTGGTTATGGACATAGATTCGTGTTCTAGAGATCACTAGGAAGCTTTTCCTATGATCGTGACTCATTTGGAGTATCATGCCTTAAGTTATGCTAGATTCTTTGGTTGTGTTTAGAATGTGTTCTTCTTGTTCTTGAACCAGTCAGTGTTTGGATCTTCGGTTGGATTTCCTTTCTTGATAGTGCTTATGGCTCATTTTCCTATGTGACTACATATTTGGCTGGCCTGTTTGTATGATCATCCCTTTTCATTTATTTTTTGGTTAAAGATCTTAGATCGGAGGTAGACTGGGATTTAGTTGGTAACACGCTTTGTTTCTCTTAGGAAATGTAGTCTTGAGGCCAACCTATTAGGTCATGGTTGTGTATTTAAGTTGGGTCTTGGTTCTTGTTTGGGAGGACATAGTTCAAAGAGAGGTCGAAGGCAGTAAGCTAGGGTTTGAAGGAGGTTGTTTTGTGGTCATTGATTAGGAAATTTAATTAGGTTTCTTTGTAATAAGTCCCTAGCATTTGAGTTGGGCATGTTGATTTATATTGTAGAGATTTGTAATTATTTTACCTATTAATGAAAATTTTTCATGTGTGTTCCATACTCTAGATATGTGTATTTTCTTCTTGAAATATTTGAGTTTCCGCTATGTAACTCTTGCTACAGGTTGGATAGCTCATTTTCTAGGACCCTCCTACCTTGGTTGCATCATACTGGCCAACAAGCTGGTTTTTTTCTTTGAATAGAGGCTGACAAGACTTTGGTTTTTGAGTGCCTCAAAAGGACCTTAGAGGCATTTAAGGAGCTTAAGGAGAATTATGGGGCTAGATTTTCTAAAACTGAGGAGGATGCCAAGAAGATGCAAGCTTCTCTCCATATTATTATGAATCATAGCCACAAGATTATAAAGATTACTACTGATACTATGAATCTTATGGTGGACAACCTAGATAAGGTGCAATAGGAGAAGATGGTCATGGACTTGGATGCTAACAATGACAAAGGATAGGGGGAGTCTGGGCCCAGTAAGACAACCAGGGGGAATCTTAAGAAAAAAGTCTAGATCCCCTCTCTTGTTCTACAGGACTTGAAGAAAGTAGCTCTAAACATGATCCAATTGGAAGCTAAGGTGGTAGAGACCCTCAAGAACCTAGCTTAGCTAGTGCCCCTCTTTTTTGGTTTTTTGGTTTTTGGTTTTTTTTGTTGTGTTGGGTGAGTTTTGCTAGTATTTGGTTGTCGCTCTCTTTGTGTGTATTTCTACTATAGCCTTTTTGTCTTTGGTTATGGTCTGGTGCTTTATTAGATTATCTTATTACGTAAGAATCTTTTGTATATAGGGTTTTGGGTCCCTTCAAAATCTATTTTTTATGTAATAAAAAATAAATGATAAAGATAAAACACACAATATAGAAGACATGTTAAAAGGGGTAGCCATATGTGTTAACCATTTTTTAGTCTATATGTTGCCCCTCTTTGAGACAATGTGATTTGCGAAATTTACGACATGAGGACATTTTTTTGAAAAATGATTGCAAGGACTGATATAAGAAAAGTTAGATGGAAAAATAAATTAGTAAAAAGTGAAGAATAATTAGTAGTGATGAAACTTTTCTTTCATAAATATATTTTATCAGTAGAGAGATTTATATAATATGGAAACAAATGTGTCACACCATGACATAGAAATCCAGGATGATAATATGATCCCTTTGCAAAAAACTAGACACATTGCAGACAAGGAGTATTTCCATCCATCCTGGAGCATTGGACATACTTGCCCCAGAACTTCATAAAAAACCATGCAAATAGAAGACAAAAACAAAAGAACATGAACCATCCTAGCCACTCTCATCACTTGTGGATATCCTTGAGTAGCATAGAAACATGACCAAAGATAAATCAATAAAAGGTAAGACTTGTTGAACCAAGCAAGTCAACAACCATTTTGATCTTGTTGTCAAAGTTGATAATTTATTTGATGATGATAATTTCTGGTTTCTTGAATAATGACATTGAATTTAGGGTTGTGCTTGCTAGACTACAAATGGGTTTCAACATCAATGTGAAAAAAATACACCTTGAGGAAGTCTCATTAAATGTAATCAATGCAATCAGATAGAACACCACCCCAAATTGGAAATTGGTGCAATGGTTGAGGCCAATCTACGAGATAATCTATAAATTGGAAGACTTCAAAATAACGCACATATATAAAGAAGGAAATGAACGTATGGACAAACTGGAAATAAAGGTAGCAAAAAGCTTAGATTGTATGATGCCAATCATAAGAGGATCGTATTGATTTTAAATCTCTAAAGGAGGTAATTCATCTTAACAAAATACAATATCAACTTTAGGTCTAGATGCATGTATACATTCCAATAAAGTAGACATGTCATTAGGTTGCGTAGGTGTGGAACAATCATATTGCTTAAAGGTTCTTTCAAAATTCCATGATATGTAGAAGAATTCTAAATTAACTCCCAAAGGGATGCCTTGGCATGAGTAGCATGAATTCATTTGAGAAGGTCGTACTATTTTCCAATATTTTGAGGAAGACGAGGTGTGTAAGGAAGCACCAATTGAGAAGCAAGAAGAGAAATAAGAATATTTAGATTAGTATATTTTTGATAATTACTTGTATTGTACATGAGTGAAACCAATTTGTAATTATACAATAAGAAAAGGTTAGCAAATGTGTGTGTGGATTGCTCCCCTTTTCCTAATGCACAATTGGAAGGAAGATGTCCCAATAGGCTCAAGTAGGACTTAATCTCTAAGTGAGACAATGATTCTTCATTGATTAGGGTTTTGAAATGATATGATGATGATACAGAATAGAAGAATAAATAAGAAAATATAAGTAGTTTCAAAAAAGACAGACCGATGAAAAATAGACAGTAAGTTGCAATGACCTAAAATGGAAACCTGGAAATTGTATTGACCTGCAAACTAAATTTGAAGACGATCTATTAGGTGACAAACACCTTGGGCATTTTTTTCCTGGGAACAAGAAGCCTAGGGTGTTTTGTTCCAAGGTATTTTTCTCAAATCCAGTTGCAGACCTCCCGACAGATACGATACTTGTTAGATCAAGTCCCGATAGTTGCACTATTTGTACCTACACATAAAAAACAAGGAAGAAGATTGGATAGAGGGGTTTGGCTTAGTTAAAAACCTATTTGGGATCAACTTTTAAATTAAATGAAATATTTTTATCATATAGAAGAGTCTAGATCTAAAAAATAGAATGTATCATACCGTGATTTTGGAAAAGCTTCTTTGAATGTCATCAAATTGATGACATGTAACTGATTGAATGTTTGATAATGTTAAGTTGAAGATGATGCAAGACATTAAATTAGTTAATGGTTTGTATTTTCATTGATGTCAACTTGATATCATCTATATGGTCATACACATAATTCCAAAGACTTCACAGAATCAATGGAACAATGGTTATGCTTTCAACAATGCATAAAAGTCAAGTATTCACTAAGTGACAGACAACACCGACGAAGTGCACACCACCGCTAAAAATAGAGATAAAGTCACAGTGATACGGGCGACGAGTAGAAGATAGTGTTGCCCGACGAAGCAGAATCATAGGATGCCCGACGAGCTGAAAACAAAGTTGCCCGACGAGAAAGATCCAATGATGCTTGACGGACGGAGATTCTGAAGCTAACTGAACTTACACTGACGGAAATGGCAGTTGTCATTGGCGATGAACTACAGAATTGACTGACAAAATAGAGAGATTAGAAAATGACAAAATATCTAGCTAGCAGAGCTTAAAGATATACTTAACTGGTTGTTTTATTTTTTTTATTCGACCACAGTTAAAGCAATTGATTTATACAGTTGGCAAGAAGATAACTACAAGATAAATCATGAGTTAAAGTCGTAAATCAAATTGGCTAGATTATTTTTCATGCCAAGAATCAAGGAAAATCATGTCTATATAAGAGACAAGCATAATTCATTTTCATATTCACTCAGATACACAGGGGAGTGAATTGAAAGAAGATGTTGAAGAGAAACTGGTGAAGGATAAACTTCATACAGTCATGATCAATCTAGCTAAGGGAGAGCTAAAGAATTCTACAGACACTGATGAATAGTGAAGCACAGCATCACAAAGCAGAAAGTGTGAAGTACAAAGGAATTGAATTGATACATTGATCACAGAAGTAAAGTACATAAATAGATCTGAATATCTGCAATTCAAAGTTGCATTAGAAATAGGTCATTGTGTTTCAGTTTAACCATTGAAGTATTAAGTCTCTTAACAGAGCAGGACTTAACCGTCTTCAATAATTGAGGTATATCCTAACAGATTACCAAAAAGTTTGATTCATGATAGTAGCAGTGGTCTTACCTAAAGCCTATTGAAATTCTAAGAAGGAGGTTGATTCAAGGATGGTAGTAAGATTAGCATAAATCCTATTGACAGTCTAAAGACTGATTCAATGATGGTAGCGTAGATGCCAAATACTAAGTGACAACCTATGTATAAAAATCCTCTAACAAGGTCTCACTTAACCGTGTGTTTGTAACCTTTAACAGGGTTGGCTCCTAACAGGGCTCACTTCAGAAGAGTGATAATTTGCGGTACCGGTCCCAGTGGTTTTTCCCTTAACAGGGTTTCCACGTTAAAATCCATGTGTTATGTGTGTATGGTTTATTACTTTATTGTTTTACATTTCACATATGCATTTCTGGATTGATTGGTATACT
>MU224140.1:4757343-4798860 GCA_018584345.1 Thuja plicata
CAGTAGTTATCTATTGTGATAACACCAGTGCAATAAATATTTCCAAGAATCCAGTCATGCATGCAAAGACTAAACACATTGCCATCAAGTATCATTATTTAAGAGAACAAGTTCAAGGAAAAGAGGTCATACTTGAATATGTGCAATCAAAAGAACAATTGGATGATATCTTCACCAAGCCACTTCCCAAGGATACATTTGAGTACCTGAAGAAAAGACTAGGGGTCAAACCCATGTCTACCAATCAGTAAAAGGGCTGAAGGCTGCATCAGCCATATATTATTAGAATATCACTCATGATTGATGCAAGCAGAAAATGAACTTCAAAGCTACATCTATATACAGAAAGGTATATATCATAACCGAGCACCAGATCATATTGTTATATTGATGATGGATAAGGGAAATTTAAGGAATATATTATGGATAGAAGATATTGTTTGACAGAATGTCAGATGTTTGTAAAATATTTGTTTGGCATTGTTGTCAAAGGGAGAGAATGTATAAATATTATCACCAGAAACTATTCATTATCAGATTACTCCAAACAAGGAGAGACCATATCCATAGGGAGAGTATTTGTACAAAAGTTGCAAATAAAAGACAGTGACATCAAGAAGAAGAAAATTCAAAAGAGAGAAATTGACACAAACAGAGGTCACAACACATCAGAAGAAGAAACAAAGAAAGCTGCAAGAATCAAATCTAAGCTAACACGGAGCTTTACCGGTGCTTAGACATTTTTATCAGTTATCAAAACAAACTGTTTGGTAATTTGATGAATCTCAATAATTGTATTTCATATTGTATTAGAAATAGTATAGTGTGATAATATAGTGTATTTCCATCAATGCCAAAGGGAGAGATTGATGAAATGTAACTGATTGAATGTTTGATAATGTTAAGTTGAAGATGATGCAAGACATTAAATCAGTTAATGGTTTGTATTGTCATTGATGTCAACTTGATATCATCTGTATGGTCATACACATAATGCCAAAGACTTCACAGAATTAATGGAACAATGGTTATGCTTTCAACAATTCATAAAAGTCAAGTATTCGCTAAGTGATAGACAACACCGACAGAGTGCACACCACCAGTAAAAACAGAGATAAAGTCACAGTGATGCCCGACGAGCAGAAGACAGTGTTGCCCGATGAAGAAGAATCACAGGATGTCCGACGAGTTGAAAATAGAGTTGCCCGATGAGCAAGATCCAATGATGCCCGACAAACAGAGATTTTGAAGCTAACTGAAGTTACACCAACAGAACTGACAATTGTCACTAGCGACGAACTGTAGAATTGACCGACAGAATAGAGAGATCATAAAATGACAAAATATCTAGCTGGCAGAGCTTAAAGATAGACTTAACTAGTTGTTTTATTTGTTTTATTTGACCATAATTAAAGAAATTGATTTATACAGTTGGCAAGAAGATAACTATGAGATAAATCAGGAGTTAAAGCCATAAATCAAATTGGCTGGATTGTTTTTCACGCCAAGAATCAAGAATCAAGAATCAAGGAAAATCATGTCTATATAAGAGACAAGCATAATTCATTTCCATATGCACTCAGATACACGGAGGAGTGAATTGAAAGAAGATGCTGAAGAGAAAGTGGCGAAGGATAAACTTCATACAGTCCTGATCAATCAAGCTAAGGGAGAGCTAAAGAATTATGTAGACACTTGACGAATAGTGAAGCACAGCATCATAGAGTAGAAAGTGTGAAGTACAAAGGAATTGAATTGATACATTGATCAAAGAGGTAAAAAATATAAATAGATCTGAATATCTGCAATTCAAAGTTGCATTAGAAATAGGTCATTGTGTTTCAGTTTAACCATTGAAGCATTAAGTCTCTTAACAGAGTAGGACTTAACCGTCTTCTATAATTGAGGTATATCCTAACAGATTACCAAAAATGTTTATTCATGATAGTAGCAGTGGTCTTACCTAAAGCCTATTGACAGTCTAAGAAGGAGGCCGATTCAAGGATGGTAGTAAGATTAGCATAAAGCCTATTGATTGTCTAAAGACTGATTCAAGGATGGTAGCATAAATGCCAGATACTAAGTGACAACCTATGTATAAAAATCCTCTAACAAGGTCACACTTAACTGTGTGTTTGTAACCTTTAACAGGGTTGACTCCTAACAGGGCTCACTTTAGAAGAGTGAAAATTTGGGGTACCGGTCCCAGTGAATTTATCTTAATAGGGTTTCCACGTTAAAATCCATGTGTTATGTATGTATGGTTTATTACTTTATTGTTTTACATTTCACATATGCATTTCTGGATTGATTGGTATACTCTTCATATTTACTGAGTATCAGTAAATGAGTTTTACTGCTTATCGGTAATCAAGGAGAATAAGGACAGACAAGGTAAATCGACAGATAGTTATTTATTTCAAGTATTTCAAAGGCAGACATCTTGTAGGGACTTAATAATCTGAGGTGTATTAATTAGTGGATTAAATTTTAAAGGATAAATTTTTGAGGCCACTGATTCACCCCCCCCTCCTCTTAGTTATTACTAACACAAATATGTCCATACAATAGCTTTGACTTAACAGAAAAACCCAAAAAGAAATCATGAAAGACAAAGCCTCATGTGATGGATGTTGTAATTGTTGGATGATATCATATTTGGGTACTACTGATGTTGTTGGAATTCATGTTTTGTCACTGATGTCAACATATGTTTCTGTGGAGAGAACAGACTGGTTATTACTATTATATGATGACTGACTAAAGTGTACAGACACTGTACAGATGAATCAAAATGAGCGAAGATGAGGATATAAAGAAGTATGTGTGATTACCTTATTACTAAAGTTGCTTGGCTTAATATTGCATATTGGTGATGTTACATATGTTTTAGTGAAGACTAGTTTGTGGACTGTGACAGTGATGCTTGATAAAGCGAGTCTCTGTGTTTTGGGTATATCTTATAGGTGATAATTATCCAGGGTATGTGAGCTTACTAGATGACAGAGGACACATTGAGGAATTTTTTTTGTTTATCACAAGTTGTGTGATTGTTGGTGATGTCAGTTGTGGCGTGCATTCTGGAGAAGACCTATTCGTGGGTGACTTCATAGATGTAGCGTGTATTGTAGATTGTGAGCTTGGATTGTTGATCTTGGAGTATATATAATGTATTGTAATTGATGTTTACTTGTTTTAGGTACCTTGTGTATGTTATAAAGGGGTTAAAATTATTTATATATTGGGAAAGCTTAATTGGCCGACCTAATCAATTATTGTAATAGGGTATATACGAGAGATCTTCTCTTATGAAAAGATGTGATAGTGGAATGATGAAAAGATTATTGAAAGATAGAGAAGTGTGGAAGTTGTGAAGATTGATTGGCTACTGGATGTAGAGAAGATTTTTTGATTGTAATACTTCATTGGAACTGACCAAGCAAAGATATTTTCTATCAGACACTTCACTGGATTCTATATTTCTTATATACACTTGTTTGGATTGTTAATCCTTGACGGTGGCTTTAACCTTATTTGGGAAGTGTGTCTGGGAAGTGAGCCTACTGTTACTCTTGACTCCTAATAGGGACTATCCTTTAATAGGGATTGTGTATTGTAATGTTGTAACAAGCTCCTAATAGGGATAAATCTGTTAACAGGTATACTATACTCTCAGTACATTATTTGTGGATGTTAATTCCCATCAGAGTTTTACCTTAACAGGGTTTCCTCAACAACAAGGATTGTGTTATTGTGTTGTAATTTACTGTTTTATCATTTGAATTATGAATTTTTTTTATAAAGTTTAAATTTGAATAATCTGTATCACAACTAATTCACCCCCCCCCCCCCCCCTCTCAGTTGTGCTTTTGGACTGTTATTCCTAAAAATTGGTATAAGAGCTACTAGTCCTTAGAGAGAAAGCTTAAAAGCTTGAGTTGATCCTAAAGATGACTTACTATAGGAAGGATAGTCCAAAATTTGATCTTGAAAACTTTGAAAGTTGGAAGAACAAGATGAGAACACATTTGCTATGTTTGGGAATTGACTACTGGATGATCACAAAAAGAAAGGAAAAGATAAAGACTGAGGATGAATTGGATAAAGCTACTGAAGATGAAAATAATTTGTTTTCATGTAATATGGTCGCAAGGGAATCATTAATCAGTGCACTTTCTAAAGGAAAATTCATAGAAGTAAAAGATTTAGATTTTGCACATGAAATCTGAACAAGATTGGAAGCACTGTACGAAGGAGACAAGTTTACAAAACAAGCGAAGCTACAAAACTGGAAGACAAAGATGGAATATTGAAAATGAAAGATGTTGAGAACAATAGAGCACATGCATAGAGAATTACTGAAGTGGTTACTGGCATCAAAAATCTAAAGGTACTTACAGTGAGGAAGAAGTAATTGCGAAGATTCTCATATCTCTAATACCTGCATACAAAACTAAAGTACAAGCTATAGAGGATATTATACCTTCAACTCCTAGCTTCAATAAAGAGATGTTGATTGGAAAGCTAACTACCTTTGAGGCTATAGAACTAGGATATTTCTTTACCTAAAGTTGAGTCAACATTCAAGGTGATTGTGCATAGAAACAAAAAGACCTTATCTGGAATTGCGAGCACCAGAAATAGTGACTTGAGAGAAAAACTTGGAGATTATGCTGATGATTGGGAAAAAATATAGGAGGAAGAAATAAAGCTAGATAAAGTGGTAGCCCTAATCTCTAGAAAAGAAAAGAGAGGTAAGGGTAAATTTGAAGGCAAGTTACCTTTAAAAAAAATTCATGCAACAAGATTGGTCATTTTGTGTCTGGATGTCCTACAAGGGTTCCCAAACACAAACCTAAGTTTTACAAATTTAAGTATTCAAAAGACAAGGAAATTTATTATGCTAGTGAGGGTGTTTCAGATGATGATGCTATTGACTATGATGAAATTGAATTTATTTCTATTAAGGATGATGAACCTATACATGAAGAAAAATCCTTAGTATCTTGTGTTGAAAAGAAATCTGAATGAGTTATAGATAGTGGTTGTTCACATCATATGACTGGAGATAAAAAAAAGTTTGTTAGTCTAAAAAGATATGATGGTGGTATTGTTAGATTTGGTGACAATACTCCTAAGCTTATCATTGGAGTTGGATCTATTTCTCTAGATGGATAGACTAATACTGAAAATGTACTGCTTGTTGATGGACTTAAGCATAATCTGTTGAGTGTTGGACAACTAGTGGACAGAGGTTATCAACTGAAATTCATTCATGGGAAATTTTCTATTAGAAGTAAATCATGAGACTTGATCACATCTGGTACTAAATCTAGAGGTAATGTATTTGAATTGAATACATCTAGAGCTTCTTGTTTTATTGTGAAGGTTGATGACAGTTGGTTATGGCATAGAATATTTTGTCATCTTAACTTTGATAACATTGTGAAGGAAAGTATGACAAATGTTGTAAGATATCTCCCTAAGATTGTGAAACCATCTAACACTATGTGCAGAGAGTGTGTTATGGGAAGCAGACTAGAATTAGTTTTAAAAGAAAATCTTATTCAACAAAAGGGGAGTTGGATCTGGTACATATAGATTTGTGTGGTCCTACAAGACAAAGATCTTATTATGGTGAAAGGTACTTTATACTTTTTGTTGATGACTTATTTAGAATGATGTGGGTTACATATTTGAGAGACAAATCTAAGGCATTTGACAAATTCAAGTTATTCAAAGAAAAAATTGAGAATGAATCTAGTTTGAAGATAAAATGTTTAAGATCAGATAGAGGTGGTGATTTTACATCATAATTATTTAATACCTACTACGAAGAGCATGGAATATTCAGACAGACATCTGCTCCTAGGACACCACAAAACAATGGGATAGTAGAGCAAAGAAATAGAACAATATTAGATGTTTCTGGAAGGAAATGTATCACATGTTCATTGGAAAGAGGTTGTTGGTACTATTGTTTTCACCTTGAACATAATTCAGATCAGCGAAGGTATAAGTAAGACTCCTTATGAATTATGGTTTGATCATACACCTACTGTAAAATATTTTAGAATATTTGGAAGTAAATGCTATATCAATATAGATGGTTAGATAGGGAATTTTGATGCTAGAATTGATGAAGGTATCTTCCTTGGTTATTCTACTAAGAGAAAAGGATATATATGTTTCAATCTGAGATTGAGGAAGTTGATTAAAGTGCTAATGTGAGGATAGATGAAAAGTCTTAGATTCAAGAAAGAATGTATGACTATGGACAGCTTGCAAAGATAAAAGAGGTCCCTAATGAGCCTGCAGAGCCTTTGATGATTGATGATGATATTGAAGATGAATCAATTGAGCTTACTAAGACTCGTAAGACCCCAAGGTATGTTAAGAAGAACCATCCTAAAAATCAAATCATTGGTAATACAAATAAAGGAATGATGACAAGATCAAAAGTAAGAGATGAAAATTGTTTTATTTCTCAAGTTGAGTCAAAAACTATTGATGAAGCATGTAGAGATGAATCTTGGACTAAATCTATGCAAGAAGAACTAGAACAGATAAATAAAATTAATACTTGGGAATTGGTTCCAAGACCTAAAAACAAAAATTTGATAGGAACCAAATGGCTTTTCAGAAATAAAATGGATGAGGAAGGAACAATGGTAAGAAATAAGGCTAGATTGGTTTGTAAAGGCTACTCGCAACAAGAAGGCATAGAATTTGAAGAAACATTTTCTCTTGTTTCTAGGTTGGAAGCTGTGAGATTATTTCTTGCTTATGTTGCACATAAAGACTTTAAAGTATATCAAATGGATGTGAAATATTCATTCTTGAATGGAGATTTGGAAGAAGAAGTATACATAGAGAAACTTGATGGATTTCCTTTTATAGAAGATGAAGACATGGTTTATAAATTGAAGAAAGCATTGCATGGACTGAAACAAGCACTAAGAGCATGATATGCAAGACTAGACAGGTATCTACTTCATCTTGGTTTCAGAAAAGGTAATGCAGACAATAATTTATATTTAAGAACTGGTGAAGATGGAATACTAATCATAGAAGTTTTTTTTTATGATATCATTTTGGAGGCAATGATAAGATGAGTAAAAAGTTCTCTAAAGAAATGGAAAATGAAACTGAAATGTCAATGATTGGTGAGATGAAATTTTTTCATGGTTTGAAAATTAATCAGAGGAAGAATGGTATTTTTATATCTCAGACCAAGTATCTTAAGGAAATGTTGAATAAGTTTGGAATGGAAAATTGTAAACCTATTGGGACACCCATGGTGACTGGTTACAAACTGACTAGTACTGATGAAACTCAAAGTGTTTTTCAGACTAAATATGGATCGATGATTGGAGGTCTACAATATCTAACTCACACCAGACCAGATATTTCCAATGCAGTTGGAATTGTGGCAAGATATAAAGAAGATCCTAAAGAGACACACCTTGCTGCTATGAAAAGAATTTTCAGATACTTAAAAGGAATAATAGAATATGGATTATAGTATGAAAAATTAGATGACTTTATTTTACAGGCTTACACTGATGCTGATTGGGCAGGTAATGTGGATGATAGAAAGAGTAAAAGTGGTGGAGCATTTTTCCTTGGGAAAAGGTTGGTTTCTTGGTTAAGTAAGAAGTAGGACTGTATTTCTCAGTCTATTGTTGAATCCAAGTGTTTTGTTGCTGCTATAAATTGTACACAAGTTGTTTGGCTAAAGCAAATGTTGAAGGACATTGGAATAATTTTTGAAGAGCCAATGGTTATCCATTGTGATAATACTAGCACAATGAATATGTCAAAGAATCTTGTAATGCATTCAAAGACTAAATATATTTCTATTAAGTATCATTTCTTGCGGGACAAGGTAGCAGAGAAAGAGATTATATTGGAGTATATTAGCATAAAGGAACAAATAACAGATATATTTACAAAACCTTTGCCAAAAGATGTTTTTGAATATCTCAGAAGCATGCTTGGGGTAAGAGCCCCTCCTTGTGGAAATTAATTGATGCAAGCATGCATCAGTCTAGTGGCTTTCAGAGCTATATTATTTTTTGGACTTGATGTATGAATCTACTCCTCAGGGGGAGTGATCGCAGGAATACTAGAGCTCATTTGGGTGATTTTGCACCTGGTTGTTAGACATGAAGATTTTAAAAAGCTACACCTTACAGAAGATTAGAGAAGAGTTATGGCACCCTTTGCCATTGTTTCCAAAGGGGAAAGATTCTATGTGAAAATCCCTACTGCTTTAGGGAGATTTGTGTTGAGGATATTGAGAATATTGTATTCAGAGAGAGTACTTTTGGGTTGATGGATTTTCCCATATGTTAACATCAATGCCAAAGGGGGAGATTGTTGGATGATATCAGATTTGGGTACTACTAATGTTGTTGGCATCCATGTTTTGTCACTGATGTCAACACAAGTTTCTATGGAGAGAACAGACTGGTTATTACTATTATATGATGACTAACATAAGTGTATGGAGACTGTACAGATGAATCAGAATGAGCGAAGATGAGGATATGAAGAAGGATGTGTGATGACCTTATTCTTAAGGTATCTTGGCTTTATTTTGTATATTGGTGATGTTACAAGTATTTTAGTGAAAACTGGTTTTTGGATTATGACAGTGATGCTTGATAGAGCGAGTCTCTATGTTTTGGGTATATCTTACAGGCAATGATGATTCAGGGCATGCGAGCTTAAGGTATGATAGATGACACATTAAGGAATTTTTTGTTGATTGCAAGTTGTTTGATTGCTGGTGATGTCAGCTATGGCGTGTATTCTTGAGAAGACCTATTTGTGGTCGACTTCAAAGATGTAGCATGTATTGTGGATTGTGAGCATGGATTGCGGATCTTGGAGTATATCTGATGTATTGTAATTGATGTTTGCTTGTTTTAGGTACCTTGTGTATCTTAGCAAGGGGTTAAATAATTATTTGTATATTGGGAAAGTTTAATTGGCCGGCCTAATCAATTATTGTAATGGGGTATATATGAGAGATCTTCTCTTATGAAAAGATGTGATAGTGGAATGATGAAAAGGTAATTGAAAGATAGAGAACTGTGGAAGCTATGAAGCTTGATTGGCTGCTGGATGTAGAGTAGAGTTTGTGATTTTAATAATTCATTAGAACTGACCAAGAAAATACAGTTTCTATCAGACAGTTCACTAGATTGTATATTTCTTATATACACTTGTTCGAATTGTTAATCCTTGAGGATGGCTTTAACCTTCTTTGGGAAGTGTGCCTGGGCAGTGAGCCCACTGTTACTCTTGACTCCTAACAAGTTTTTCCTTTAACAAGGTCTATGTACTATAATGTTGTAACAAGCTCCTAACATGGCTAAATCTTTTAACAAGGATACTATACTCTCAGTACATTATTTGTGGGTGCTAGTTCCCACCGGGGTTTTACCTTTAACAAGGTTTCCTTGACAACAAGGATTGTGTTATTGTGTTGGAATTTACTGTGTTATCATTTGAATTATGGATTTGGTTTATAAAGTTTAAAGTTTAATAATCTATATCACAATTGATTCACCCCCCCCCTCTCATTTGTGCTTATGGACTGTTATTCCTAACAGTAATTCACCAAAATTCTTGATTGAGAAGAAGAAATAAAATTTAGATGAGGTTGTATCTCCTTCCTTGATAGAATAGTCCTTTTATTGGCCTTCAATGAAGGAAATAAGCTTGATCTATGGAGAAGAACACCTTGAATTCTTGAGAAGAAGTATAGATCTTGAATAGTTGAATGCTTGCCTTGATTTCTTGAACTTTAATGCTTGATCGTGAATGTGAATTCTTTATAATGGTTACCAAAATGAGGAGAGATATGGTGTTTATATACCTCTTTCAACATCTTGGGGGTTAAAACTTAATCATACGTACTACAAATCCAAATATCCCACTAAACCTTTGAGACGGGACCTCGGATCCAATTTGGGCCTAATACTTAGGGAGAAAAATGCCCTTAGCATTATTTTTCTAGTAATACAATGCCCTAAACATTATGTTCCACCGGATCAGAGCCAAAATCAAGACCACATGTCCCAGATAATTATGGGATGTCAGATTATAGAGTACAACCAGTTCCAAGATCGAGACATAACACAAAGGCTGCAAATGATAACATAGGATCTAGGTGATGAAATAAATTATATGATTAGAGGAAAAATAGAGGATAACACTTATAAAAAATAGGCTTACCTCAATTTTGAACAATATTGAAATGACAGAGGACTCATATTTGAATTTAGGTATCCATTAAGTTCCATATGAAGTCCTACTATGATAATATATTAAGGTGGGTGTTAATTAATCATGAAATTATACACACATGTTAGGTTCTTAGAATTTACGAAGATACATCCATCCCCACTTTAGTAGGATTATGAGATAAAATCATGCTCATGGTAAAGGAAACAAGAGAGAAGAAGAGAGGGATAAATGATCATGGGAAAATTAAAGAGATAAGACATCACTAAGTTCAAGGATGTGATCCCCTAAATGAAGGATCTCAACTTAGACAATCATACAAAAGGGTACAAAACAATGACAAAATAAATGAAAAAAAAAAAAGACAAAATACATAGCCAAAAGTGGTTAGTACTAAACACAAAAATCCAAATCAGCTCATTGAAGAAACCCCGATCGAAAATGTCCCAACCACTAGCATCATGTTCAAAAAGATATTGTAAGAGAAGAAGTGATCACATGGAAAGAGAACTATCATAAAACAAGGATGAACAACACTCAATGATCTCACTCACTAGAAAATCTATGAGAGCATGAAAAAAAATAGAGAGAAACCATGAATCTAATAATCTAAAAAGTTGTGTTATTCTAGGTGATCCATGGAGAGGAGAGAAGCAAAGACTAGAAAATCTATCAAGTTGTGTTATGACAATTCTACTCATCCTAGAGAGAGAGAGAGAGAGAGAGAGAGAGAGAGATTTGATGGTCTAGAAAGATATGATATGCTAGTCAATTTCACCTTGAAAAATTTGGGCATAGGGTATCTTTTGAAATTTTGGACAAGGGATGGCTTACAAAAACCACATGATATGGCTTACAAAAAATTTGTGCATGAGGTATCTTAAATAAAATTTGCGCATGAGGTGGATTACAAAAACTTTTCTCATGGAGCATCTTATAAGATTAGTCTTACAGAAAACATAGTATCCATGTGTATCCATTAAAAATAAGTCAGTTAAAGGACTAATAAAAAGCTACATAATGTACTAGGAGGCCACATGTATTCCCCCCTCCTTATGATGGTGATATAGGACTATGATGGAATCATAAGTAAAAGAGAACAAGGATACGTACTTCCAACAACAAGGAGATATCCTTAAAAAAAGGTGTATATGGTAACCTTATAAAAGAGTGAATACTCTTGTTATCCAAGGAATAGATAATCATGATAGGATATCCACAAGTGGGAAGAGAGCCTTGAAAGGAAGAAATCTTGGTTACAAGACATATACCTTCAATAGGAGTTCTTGAACAAAGATAACATCTTCAAGACAAAGAGGGAAGGAGAACAATAATGCACCCTTTTTAACCCCCTATTTATAGGAAAACAAGGGATTATTTATGAAGGATTACACACTTTAAGCTCCCAAGTAAGGGTATTTGTTTAGGATGAACATAGTTCTGTAAATAAGGAAGAGGTTATGATAAAAAAGACACACCTCTTTCATAAGAGAGAATCCCAACTAAAAACAAACAATTCCCTATAAGAAAATAATGTCACATGATAAAAACAAATGTCACTATACCAAGGAAAGTGGATCCTTAGAAATGGAAATGAGACCTTGCCCCCCAATGGTGAAAACATGGGAAAAAATAACACATTATAAATCCCAAGTGATAGATCATTTATAATAGACATATACTTTGAAGAAAGAATAATTTGTGAAAAAAGATGTAAATATCATGAAAATAGAAGATCCCACTACAAGACAAACAAATCCATGCAAGAAAGGACACCATGTTATAAAATAAACAAGTCAACAAAGGGATAATGGATCTTTTTGAAAGGAAGAAACACCATACACTCCCTAAGCAGAAGATTATATATAATAGACAAGATCTTTGAGACATGCAAAATTTCATTAACAAATATGATAAATCCTTGTGTGGAACAAAGAATCTCATGCTACAAATAATTTACTATAAATGATGCAAACCCACAAATAGAGACAAATGGGCATCATGAAAGGATAAGGACAAAGGATATCATATTATAAAAAGTTAGTAGAGAAATCAATTACAAGATATATACTTCCAAACAAGGAAGAGGTTGTAAAGTAGGATGTCAATCCCTTAGAGATAAAGACCCTTAACAAACAAGTTCACATATGGAAGGAAATCATGTTATAATAGAAACAACCAACAAAGAGATAATGGATCCTTTGAAAGGATAAATCAAGAAGATAGAGAGAGGCCTTGTCCCCCAAGTGGAAGGAGGAGGGAAGGGACCTATTATGTTTCTCAAAACGAACATCATGCAAAACAAAAATCCTCAAATGATGTAATCTATTAATATTGCATGATGGAGAACAACTTAATAGGAAAAAGGAATTGTAGGGCATTACATTTATAATACTAGTATCTGTAAACTCTTGGATTTCTATGGTGGCATTATGAGATGTGTTTTTAGATAAGAAATAAATGATTAAGTCTTGAAAAGGGTTAGGAATGTTTTTTTCTTGAGGTGTAAATCTAGTGGCTTATGAAGGAGGAATATCTATAGGGACTTGGTCCAACTTTCCAAATCCTCTTCCACTATAGGCTTGCGTAGGAATCATGTCATGGCCAGTTTTATGAGATGTGTTTTATTTGGAAGGTGGAAGGCTTTGATGAAAATGTGTTGTGTATGGATGTATAGTAGGGGGATTGATCTCTATAAGGAGATTCTTAATCCAATAAAAATTGTTTGCATTCACTTTAGTAGGTTTATTAGAAGTATTCTTATTTAGGTCTTTATCTTCACTCAATTGTATGTGTGGAAATAGATCTTGAATGAAATGTATAACATCATCTTGTTTCCAAATATATTTATGGTTATGATAAGAAGTAGGAGAGGAAGGAAGATCTAGAGAGGGAAGATCCTTAGTATCTTGCACCAAGGTACCTTTGGAAGGATAAGGTTTTCTACTCTATAATGTGAAATTCATAGGAGGATTAAAGTTGTCTTCATATGAAAAAAGATACCTTAGGAGAGGTAAAAGTGTGATTCATTAACGATTCATCTATGGAAGATGTGTCATGTGGATGTAGAAAAGGTAGAGTGATATTACGAGAGGTAATATCATTTTCTTGCTTAAAAATATCCCTATGAGTAAGAATATCCTTAGGAGAGGGACAAACATAACTTAGTAAAGCCTCATCTATAGAAGGAATGTCAATGAAATGCATAGAAAGTGTTGGATCATTTGGAGAAATGCCATCATACTTTTGCATCAAATGATCCTTCTAAGGAAGGGAAATTTTATAAGAAATATCATGATTGTTCTTGAAGGCCTCTTTCATATGAGGGAGATCCTCAAAAGAAGTGGTAATAAAATATTCTTCCATCAAAATGTCCTTAGGGGTGGGATCATGTTTTGGAGGGGGTATATTATTGGAATGGATGAAATGAATAACTAAGTTTTCATCATATGCATGCAAGGTAAAATCTTCAAGATCTTGAAGAAAAGTTGAAATTGAACTAGCAAATGGAGACAAAAACCCCATTTATACAAATCAAATTGAGATAAATGAAATGTAATAACAATGTATGAAAGAAAGAAAAAAACTTGTACTTTTGTTATTTTTTTCAACATGTAATGCAAGAATGAACTAGATCTAATGAGATAGCAATATGAAAAAATTTATATCTTTTTTAATGCAAGCAAAATAAATGCATAAAATGAAATAATGAAGTGCATGTAAATGATATCTAAACACCAAATCATAAGTGGAAATTTTATAAGTCAAGTTCACCAAAATGTACAGTAAGAAAAGGTTAGCAAACATGGATGTGTGGATTTCTTCCCTTTTTGTAATGTATAATCGGAAGGAAGATGCCCCAATAGGCTCAATTAGGACTTAATCCCTAAGTGGGAAAATGATCCTTCATTGCTTGGGATTTTGAAATGATATGATATGAATGATATGATGATGATAATAAGATGATGTAGAATAGAAGCTAAACAAGAAAATATAAGTAGATTCAGAAAAGACTGACTGGCGAAAAACAAACAAGAAGTTGTAGTGACCTAAAATGGAAACGTAGATATTATATTGACTTGCAAACTAAATTTGAAGATTATTTTTCAAGTTACAAAACACCTTGGGTGTTTTGTTCTTGGGAACAAGAAACCTAGGGTATTTTGTTCCTAGAGATTTTTCCCAAATCCAATTGCAAACCTCCTGATATATCTGATACTTGTCAGATCAACTCCCGACAGCTGAGCTACCTATACCTGCACATAGAAAATCAAGGAAGAAGGTTAGATAGAGGGGTTTGACTCATAGAGGGGTTTGACTCATACAAACCCCTATTTGTAATCAAATTTTAAATGAAATTAAATAATTTTGTCATATAGAAGAGGCTAGATCTGAAAAATAGAATGTATCATACCTTAATAATGCAAAATCATCTTTGAATGTGAGAAAATATTTTGATGCAATGGCTTTGACTTAACACAAAAACCCAAAAGTAAATCATGAAGATAAAACTTCATATAATGGATGTTGTAATTCATCACAATGCTTGATTGAGAATAAGAAAGAAGATGTGGATGAGGGTGTATCTCCTTCCTTGATAGAATACTCCTTTGCTTGTCCTTTAATGAGGGAAATAAGCTTTATCTATGGAGAAGAACACCTTAAATTCTCGAGAAGAAGTATATATATTGAATGCTTGAATGCTTGCCTTGATATCTTGAACTTGAATGCTTTCTCATAAATGTGAATTCTTGACAAAGGTTACCAAAATGAGGAGAGATAGGATGTTTATATACATCTCACAACATCTCAGGGGTTAAAATACAATCATACCGACTATAGATCTAAATATCCCACTAAACCACTTAGATGTGACCCCAGATCCAATTTGGGCCTAGCCCTAAAGGAAAAAATGCCATAGGAATTATGTTTCACCTACTTAGAGCCAAAATAAAGACCATAGGTCCCAGATAATTAGGGAATACCAGATTACATAGTAGATTTAATTCTGAGATTGGGACAAAATACAAAGGACACAAATGGTAACATAGGGCCTAGGTGATGAAATAAAATATGTGATTTGAGGAAAAATAGAGGAGCATACTCATATTTGAATTTATGTATCCATTAAGTTCCATATGAAGTCTTACTATGGAAATACACTTAGGTGGGTGTTAAATAATCATGAAATTGCACACACATGTTAGGTGCTTATAATTTACTATGGTACAATAATTTTGGGTGATTTCTTTCACAAAGGTCAAGGGACTCTTGATTCTTCCTTTAACAGTAATTAAAATTTTATTAGAAGCTTGAAAGTTATTAGAACCTATTATGACTTGCATACACGTCCCTACATTTTGTGGGAAAAATGTCAGATCCCCCTTTTTTTCTTTTACTTATGTTTGCCTTTTCCTTTTTTGTGGCTTGTCTATTTCTTCGGGATCCGGATCCCGGAATGTTTTCTCTTTTTTCGTCAGTGAATTCCGGACTCCAAGATTCCGGTGTCATTGCTCCTGTCCTCTTTTGGGGGGTGGTCACCGAGCATCTCAAGGTCTAGACTTGAGGAGTTTTTTTTTCCTGTGTTTTCTCAGAATGCTAATCAGTAATTAATGTGCTTCCTTTGGGAATTTTAAAAGGCCAATTACTTTGGCATTATAACATTCACCACAAACAAGTTATCCATGAGTGAATTGACTATGAGTTAGAGTACAACACTTCCCAAGCTAGGAAATTCTCAGACCCCCCCAATTCATGCAAGTGTTGTGTATTCGAAACTCTAGTAGTGTGTGGTTACAAAGTGAGTGGTGTTCAAGCTTCCATTCTAGAATTTTGTGTCTCCAGGTAATCTCCTCTTGGCCTTCTGGCTCTCTTTTATTTTTCTTTTTTATGTTTATATTTTTTTGGTTGCTCACCTTTTTTTTGTTATGTTCGTTCATTGTTTCATCTCTCACGTTGTTCGATGCCTAGTTTGTTTGGCTCGCCCTTGGCTTTGGTTGGTAGTCTTTCCTCCTATGTTGCAGCCCCTTGTGGTTAGTCTTGTACATTTTATAAAATAATGTACACTCTGTAGATTTCCTGAGGTGGTGTGTGTCCTATAAATTTTGTTCAGTAGTGTGCATTTTGTAATTTTGGTAGTTTAATATACATTCTTGTGAGTTTGGTAGTTTAGTGTTTGCCTCATTAATTTGACGTGTCCTTGCAAGTTTTGGCCATGTCTATAAATTTTGAAGGTTCTACAAGTTCTATAAATAATGTGAGTTTTGCGCAGTCTATAAATTGTCTTGTGAGTGTTTAGGTGTCGAGTAGGCCCTAGCAAGCAGTTTGTCTTTATGTATATTATGTATATATGCTTGTGTGTTGTTTTTCTTGTAGTTGTTCATAGTACCCTAAAGTCATGCATGTCCACAGGTTTCTCACGTTGTGAGCCCATGTAAATAGGGTCTTAGGGCTATTTTTTTTCTCTAAAAAATATTTGTGAGGTCTTGTGACCATGCTTTCTTAATAACACATTGGCCCCATGTCGTCTTGGCTAACACAAACTCTTGGTTGATTTGCAATAACCAGACCAATTGCATAATCAAGCTCGCAAGATCAACAACTCATTCATAATTTTCTCTCCTCTGTCATGTCCATCTTAATAGCAAGACTAATTCTCACAAACATGCATTCAAAATTCATCGCAACTGGAACTCAATTCTCTTTGTGCCATGTCCACTGTCAACCAATTTTTATAACTCTATCCTAGTGGATATACACATGTTACATATGGAGATGTCAGAACTTAATAAGGATGTCACCTCAACTACCCCACTTGCATTCAAGTATTCTAAAACCTTTATCTCTGGGTGTTCCGGTGGTCCCCGACACACCCATCATGGTAGTTGTCTAATTCGTTACCTCTCAACCTTGGTGGTCTTGGGAAGGTCTTATATGTCTTATAGTTTGTTTACCATGGAGACAATTCATCCAGAATTCCCAATAATAACTAACACTTTCTTTCTCCAGGTGATAGGTGAAAATGATTCCTTAAGTTTGGGAACCCGTAGTTCAGCTTAAAATATTAACACACAATGTATTGATGGTCGTCTGGTTTTGTTGGTTCAAAGTTAGAATTAAAGAGATGGCTTCACCCAAGCTCTTGAGTGCATCAATAATTATTTCCAAGAAATCAAAGGTAGAAAGGTATTGGAGAAGCTTCCACTAGTTCTCAAATACAAGAAAGATGGGATAGTTCAGGGGTCCCAAATTGAAATGACCTTAAAGGAGGTCACAAACACAGATTTTGGCATCTTGACAGAATTAAAGGGCCTTATCCAGGCCATCCACCAATGGAGGTGGGTGAATTACCCTACATCAATTAACTTAGCGGCCTTGGGGATTATTCAAGCGGCAGAATTCCCTCTCTTAGTGAAATATCATGAATTAATTATGTTCACGACTAAGAATTATAATATAGTTACCCAAACTACTGCCACATCCTCTGGCATGCCCATTGCCTCCTTGGGCCATTATGTGACCGCCACAGTATGGTGGATCTTGTTCTTCCAAGGAACATTGATCCTCACACAAGTGGCTTAATTCATGGAACCTAGAGATGTGTCTAGACGCCACCTCAACATAGAATGGCTAAAGAGCCCACGCTAGGATTATAAGAAGATGAGGATGGATATACCTCACTCTAACTTCAAGGAGCCCATTCAAGAGAGGATAATATTTTTATGCAGGATCTTTGGCAGGCCTCATGCCCAAGAATTCTCCCCTTAGATGTAGTATTTCCTATACTGCATTACTACTAACAAGGTGTGCTTTGACTGGGCCACTATCATCTCAAATCATGTGGATGCCCATATGAGAAAGGTTAGGGAGGATTACAAGTTCTACATGACCTCCTTCATCCTATGGTCCATGGCTCAATAACATGAAAGAATGTAGGGATTCAATATAGTTGGTGTCCTCAGGAATGAGATGAAACAAGCCACCCCACATGATCATTTCCCCAGATTCAATGGGATGAATGTTTCCATAATTTTTGTAGGGTGAATGACACTTTCATTTTCCATGGGATCAAATTTCTCACCAAGGATATATGGTTTAGCTTGTCCAAGGAAGCCATTTCCATGATCAACTCGTGGGGGTGTTACTTCATCCAATTTTTACAATTCATGTATATTCGGGTAACCTAGTTTTCTGAAAACCCATTTTTGCTACCCAAGTATTGCAAGGACAAAATTGTATTATTAGAATTTTACAAGAAGATTCTAGAGGTGCATGCCTTGATGGCCATCAATAATATCACTTCCATCCCCTTCCCGATTATGTATGATAGGTACACTTGTTCCCTCATGATGGCCCGGGAAGCAGAGGCCGACCTAAGAAGCCTGAACTTGGCCCAATTTTCACTAAAACATAAGGATTATGATTTGTGTGCCCGACTAGAGATGAAAATGCCTCAAGGATCCAAACCCCATGTAGCACATCTAGAATATTTTTGGGTAGATTGCCAAGATGATTTTGAGGTCAGGAACTGACATTATTTAAGAATGTCGAAAGGTATGATGGCCCACCTTCAACTCCAGACTTTCCCACAGACTTTTTCTAATACCAGGTCACTTGAGGACCCTGAGTATAAAGAGACAGGTATTGAAAAAATGGACCTCCCTCTGATATATTGGGATACCCCAAATTTATTTTCTTTAGAGGTTGTCACGAGAGTTGTAATTGAGTGCAGCCATGCGCTTTTTGTGAAGGTATGCCCAAAGAGTTTATGATTGCACAATAAGTTCTTGGAGGCAACTGGTTCTAGATATTAGGTGGTGGAACAATCCCAAGCTTGGGAAAAACATAAGGTTGGTGAATCTTCCCAATCGCCAAACCCCACTCCAGACCCCCTGATGGAATAGTTGGGTGCATAGCTATAGAAATCCCAGAAGTTATTAGAAGCTACAAACTCTGGGGTGACATTTGGCCTTGGAGCTGCACTAGTATGCTCCCTTCCATCATCAAGTGCATCTCCCTCCCTAGATATCCTACTTGGTATGTCAGCCAACAAGGAGATCGAGGAAGAAGTGGTAGTTGCAAACACCAAAGCACCGCTCTAGAGAAGGAAGAAGCAAAAGGAAGACAAATCCCCGCTAAACAAGGACCTAAGTCTAGAGCCCATAGAATTTATTAAGGTCCAAGAAATCCCCTCTTCCTCCTCTTTTGACAAAGATAATGCTCGGGAGGATCCCCTAGAAATTTCCCATACAAATGTTGATGACTTTTTCCAAATTGATGATTTGGGGAGTCTACATGCGATGACAGAAAAGGCGGTTGAAGAGATCGACGAACATGCTACAAGTAATCTTTGCAAAGAGGAAATAGGGGTAGAAGTAAAAATGATATCCTAGGAGTAGGAAGAAGAACTTTGACAGAGGGAGGGCGAGAGAAAGGTCAAAGAAGAGAAAGAACAAGAGAATAAACGGGTTGAGGAGAAACTGATGGCATATGGGAAAACTGGACCTATGGGAACAACCGTACTACCAGATGCTACATTCCAAGTCCCAACAGGAAGTCAAGGCCAATCACCTCCCTTAGACATCCATACAGGTGAGGCTATCCTAAATCTTGAGTAGGAATCCCACAATGAAATAGACCAACACCCCCCACCTCTCTACCTGCCAATAGAAAATGTTCTAGAGGATGATACGGGGGTAGGAAAATAAAATATAGGCAATGATCGTGGTAACAAAGATGAAGATATAATAATGGAGGAGCCTAAATATAACCCTGTGGACACTTCAAGTTAGGGGGTAATGGTAAGTGGATCACAGGGACCAACCCAATGGTTGGTAGAATCTCGAAGAAGGAAAACTTCAATAGAGATGATGGTTCCATTATCATTGGTCGAGATGATGGCTGAAAGCCAAGCAGTAAAGAAGCCTAATAGGGATAATAACCTCCACACTACCCAGAGGGACCCAGATGGGATTGTGGTAGCAATGGTGCGGCACCATCGGTAGACAAAAATGAGTCTAAGGTAGCTACTGAAGACTGTAATTAAAAAGGTTCCCTGGGAAAAAGAGACCAAAGAGGGGATCTCAATCTCTTAGATGAGGTGAATCAAGCTATCCATGCCCGATATGAGAACGAGTCCCAGAAGGTAAAGGAGCTAAAAACAAGAAATATAAATCTCCTCAAGCTCCTAACAAAATTGACCCAAACCCTCTCCTCCATAATACCCAGACCCTCTATGTCTAGAATGTCGCTCCTACAGGGAGATATAGACATGCTAAGGACAATTAAAAAGGAAGCATTGGTTGTCGACAAATGGATAGCCAAATAGATTGGAGAAACAAGGAGCTTCATATTTGAGACAATCCCTAATTTCTTCCAAGTAAATAACATCGTAAATCAACTGAAGGTCATCATTCCCCAATGACAAGAGGAGACAAAAATGTATGAGGGTTGTAAGGATGACTTGGGTGAAATTTTGAACCTGAAGGAAGAAGGTCTGATAGAGACGGACATCCTGGGGGATGAACCATACGGGTTCCCAAAGACCTAGTACTCCAGACTTATGTTCAAAATCAAGGTGAGAAAAAAACTGGTAAAGGTCTTAGAGGAACACCTTTTTGTGGTCTAGGTCCCCATGGACCAATATTCATTAGTTAACAAAGAAATTACTTTGACTGATCCACTTAACCCCGAGACTTATACTCCCATCGATTCTATACTTAGTAAATTTGATGAAGTGGCTGAGGAAAAAAAAAATTCCTCCAGAGATTTTAATGGTGCAATAATGCTGCAACTCTCTTAGAAGGTGTTAAAGTCCCATGGTGCCATCAAGATGGCCTCAGAGTTAAAGGCTAAGGTTGAGGATGCAAATGATCATCTTGAGAATGTCGTCAGCTATCGGGATTGTTTGAAAGAAGTAAATGAGGAAGGCGTTCTTCAGATCTTTGAGGCCTACCAAAAGTTTAAAATTCAATAAGTTCTCTGGACTCTGGGAATTCCTTTCCTTTGGGAGAGGTTAAGATGGGTGTAATTCTTTATTCTTTGAGTGCAAGATCCTGGAGCCCAGAATTCTGATTTCCAGTTTTGTATTCTTTATGGTGGTCCATGTTGTTGGTTTCTTTGAAGCCGATCGATCACTATCCAGGATTTGTTGTCAGTTGTCAAAGGTAAGATTAGTACATTGCGGCCTAATGGTGATAGAGGAAGTATAGGCTACTACAAACTCTTTCCAGTTCCCAAGGCGTCGATCCAATATTTAATACCTGGCGTACGGGGATAGTACATAAAGATTGAGAGCCAGAAACACATTTATGAGGCACATGGCCTAAGACACCCAGGATGTATGGTCACATATGCAAGTACATGGGAGCTCTTCCCAATGATAGATCTCCTAGACTCTTCTCTTCTTTCTTTTTTATTCTTTCTTCTCTCATTTCAAGTGATTGTATATAGTAAGGTGATTGTGATAGCGCCGGTAGTACCAGCTATAAAGTTTGTAGCTAAAAGGTTTGTAAGTATGTTGTATAGGTGAGAGTCTCAATGTAAATAATATTGTCTATAAATAAGTCTGACACCATCTCAAGGGTTGGCGAAATTGAGGATTTTTCTATCCTTAGCGATTACTGCTTTATTGCTCTTAGACTTAGTTATTTTATTTAGTCTCAGTAGATTAATGCTCCCTTAGAGCCATGGATATAACCACTAGTGATGTTAGGTTTATGAAGTTAATGAAGGAATGAGAAACCTCTCTTAGCACTACACTTTGTGTTGTTTCTAGTTCTAGAATTAGCGAATGCTTTTCATATCATATGCTTCTTTATGTGCTCTGCTCCAATTCTTTACTAGTTAGATAAAATACTTTACTCTACTACTGATGTGTGTTTGATTGATGATCATGTATGCATTAATTATTCACTATTATTCCTTTATCTAGAGCTATATTAATGTTTTGGAAATTTATAACATGACTATAGATAGATGCTTACTCTAACCTTGACCTGGATTTTTATATTTTCTTTATCAAGGTAAAAGTGTGCTTGCAGGAAACCTCATATCTTTCAAGTTTGATGAGTTTGATGAGTTAAAACGAGCTAACCCCTCAATATAAACAATCACCTGCCCAATTCCTACACCGTCGCGACCCGAATACCAAGTGCTTGGAGGTTAGGAGAGTCTCCTCTCAAGTAAACCTCTTCAAGCAAAGTTGGTCGGTACCCGGTGACAACTCTCTCCATGTTGGTGAGTCCATCACAAAGTCCCGTCAATAGAACAACTAAAACCTTGGACAACAATCACAGGTTTATTTGTTGGTTGATGCTTATCTTGAAGAAGATGGACAAAAACCTAGGGTTTATTATTGTAATTAGTGTAACTATTCACATAAATCATATTAATTAATCTTTGGAAAAGAGATGGTTTAGGGGACATAGAGGAAGACTTAATAGAGATGAAGTCATCAAGGTATTCATCCAACATATCAAAGTCATCACTACTAAAATGGTTCATCAAAGACACTAAATTCTTGTAAAAATAAATCAGACATCTTCCTAACTTAAGCAAAAGGAAACATAGATTAAAATAATCTAATCTAATGAAAGTGAGTATTTAAATGAAAAACACACACATGAAAGGATTTTTTTTTCTTTTTATTTGAAAAAGTAAAAAACACAAATGCAATGAAAAGAAAATATTTATGTTCTTTAAAAAAAAATCATAAAGTAAATGAACACATAAATGTGATTACTATGCATATAAAACTAGATCTAATAAAAAAACCAAAATTAAAGGAAATTAATGTCGTGTTCACCAAAATGTGACAATCTCAAAAAGTGGGACGCTCCCTCTTCTCCAAGTCACATTAGAATATGAGGCCACCAAAATATGAATATGGTTTACCACCCCTTTGTTTAAGAGGGACCAACTTAGTATCTATGCTCTTAGGGTCCCTATTCCTTTGTTCCTTAGGAATAAAGGACATGATTCTTTATTTATTATTTAAGTAACAAATAACAAAACAAAAATAGAATGTAGGTATATGAAGAAGGATGATTGCACACCTTGTAATGCAAACCATAGATTATTCTAACAGAACGGACTGAGAACCCAATAAGCTTATGGATATAGCTTCTTAAGACCTTGACCTAACTATGAATTAAATATAGGATGTGTCTAGGGGGAATAAGGTGCCTTGGATGGTCAGGGGAAATTTGACTTGCCACAAACCAAGAGAGTGACCCCAGAACCTACAATCTTGCCTAAAATTAATGATCTGGGACTGTCTGGATCTTGGAAACCTATTTCTAATGTCAAAATTAGATCTTGAACCGTGCCTGCACTTGCAAGGAGAAAACTAATGTGTATGTGTCTATATAGGGGTTTTCCTTATTCAACCCCCTATTTTGGTAATTTTCACCTCCATAAATAACCAATATTGAGAATAGGAATTGTGCGTGCTCTTGAATCTTAAGTGTCTCTAAGATTGCTATGATCCAAAATGTTTAAATAAACTAGAGATATACTCAAGTGTGTTAGAGAAAAACTATATATGCTATTGAAATCGATTGTAATTAAGATATTGTATTCATATTTGAAGCTTGTATGTATATATCTAAAGATAACATGACAGCATACCCAACCCAAAGGGAGGAGTACAATCCAATCATCAGTTGGTAATCTCCTTGTCATCTTCATAATCCCTTGAAATATACATGTTGATGCAGATGCTTGAATGCTTGATTTTAGACGATGAGAAATGATTTGGATCTTGGAAATTGCTAATTTCCTTGATGTAGAAACCTTAAATTCATTGGATTTCTTCAAATTATAGAGCCAAGTCTTCACAATTGTAGTCCATTCCCTCTTGCAATGAACTGAGATGACTTTTCTTACATGATCTTCTCAAGAAATTTTTGGGCGTAAAACTTGAAGGAGGCTAATGGGGATTTAGAAATCCTACTAAAATTAGGAGACTATTCTCCAATTCAAATTTGGGCTCAATTTTCAAGGAATGAGGCACCACCTGAGGCATGAGGTGACCTATTTCATCCTCTGCCTTACAGAGCACCCTGTTCCAACCTAATTAGGGCTCAAAATTAAGTTGGGGGTCAACTATGAAATGGAAATTCCATAATTGTGAATGAAATTGGGGTTTAATATCATGATAAATACAAAAGGCCACATAAGGTAGGTTAGGGCCTATGTATGTAAATGATGATCAAATGGATGAAATAATTAAAGGGGCACACCTAAAATTAAGGGCTCTTGTAGAGATCTAATGTCATTGAATTAATAGAAGACTTGCAATTTAAATTTATTATTAATTAAATGTAGACAGAGGAAATAATTAAAGAGACACACTGATAATTAAGGGGTCCTCATAAAATTTGATGATGTTGAATTAACAAAGGATTCATAATTTAAATTTATTATTAATTAAATGCAAATAGAGTCCTATACTGTATGCGAAAATGGAAACACACTAAAATGAGTGCCAAGCAAGCATGAAATTGGACACCTTAGGAAGTACATACAATTTACAACGTTGTAGGTTGGTCTCTTGGCTCAGTAAAAAATAGGATTCAATACCCTTATCCACAACAAAATTTGAATACATTATTGAAACTTCATGTTGCACTCAAGTTATATAAATCAACTAGACTTCAAATGACATCAAAGTGTTGCATGATGAGCCCATTATGATTATGCATGGTAATACTAGTGTTGTAAACATTTCAAAGATTCTGGTAATGCATTCAAGGACTAAATAAAATTCCATTAGATATCACTTTTTGAGATATAAAGTTGTAGAGCAAGAAGTTGGATTGGAATATTAATGATATAAGACTTCTACAATCCATGATTTGAATTTGATATTGCTTCTAGATTCAATTATGTTTAATTTTTATTATCAATGTTTTGGATCACATGTCATGATCCATCATTAGAATGTAAATGAGTGTTAGGAGCTATAAAATGTAAGTTGATGGATCATGAAACAAAGGAAACTTACATTCAAAAGATCCTAGCACTTAGTTACATCCTAATGATGGATCACAGTGTGTGATCTGAAGCATTGATGAAAAAATTAAACACGCTCAAATCCAAAAGAAATATCAGATCTAGATTGGAATATATTCCCACCAAGGATTAGATTGTTGATATCCTCACAAAGGCACTCTCTAAAGATGCTTTTGAATATCTTTGGAAGAAGTGAGGGGTCATTGCCTCTCCTTATTTGAACTAGATGCACAAGATGGTGCATCTTTCCAAGGGGATAAGTTCAAGATATATCTCTTGATTGACTCTTGGACTGATGTAGTCTACTCCTTAGGAGGGGTATGTGATCTAATTGGTTTCTATTAATGAAAGGAAAGAGTGTGATAGAAAGGGCATATATTATATGTTTCATGTACAAATAGAAATGAGGAATTTATAATGTTTTGTATGGACTTGGCCCTTTATCCTTGATGTTGAAAGGGGAGAGATATTGGTGAAAAGGGGAGAATGTGTGGAAATCTTGTGAAAAAATAAGTAGATGATGATGAGTGTTTATATCAATGAAAAAGGGGGAGAATGTTATTAGTTGGTGTTGTCATTGATGTCAAACCTCTGCTTGTTTTTGTATTGCGGTTGTGAGACCTTGAGATACAATAGTGTCATTGATCATTATGATGGATCTAAGAGCTTGTTGATGTGTTGTGGTGTTGAATTTATATGTCAACCCTTTGTCTTCTCAATATAGAGAGCTAGCTGATACCTATAATGATTATAGTTGAGAGACTATGAGATGAGATGTGTCATTGATGATTGAGTTGTCAACCCTCTACTAACATAATTGTGAAGTGATGCATGATGTATACTAGATGTACTATTTCTTTGGTATTAGAATGTTGAAGATAACATAAGTCTATGCAAATATTCATTATGTTGTGTTGTTAGTGAGGTTTTTCTATGTTGTTGCTAACGAAAAGTGTTACAGTAGGAATTAAGTGTGCTCATGATTAGGGTTAGAATTAAGATGGGGATTAGAAGCATGACAATTTTGAGATGATAGTTAGAATCTAAGATGAGGATTAGAAGCATGAAAATATTAAGATGAGAATTAGAAGCATGGAATTGTTGAGATGGGGATTAAAAGCATGACAATGTTGAGATGAGGATTAGAAGCATGACACTAGAATGGGTAGCCAGAATAATGTTGATAAAAAATTGATGTGTTGTGATAATTAAAGAACATTTTTTTATGAGAAATGCTCTAGAAGTTACCTGGAATAATGTTGCATTTCTTTTTTTATGATATGGCCTTTATGTTTGGAACATTGTATGTTCTATGTATGTTGCAATCCTATTTTTTAGGTCTCTAGTGTTGTCGCTGATGTTTAAAAAGTATGTAGTGTGCTGGCAGTTTGGGTATCTATCAGGATTGGTCTGGGAAATACTTTGCATTTTTGTACATTGTTGTTTGTAGTGTTGCAGCTTAGATGGAATGCTCATAACATCTATGCAATGTATTGATTTAATTTTTTGGTAGATGTGTACCACAAGTATGCTTTTGGTGATATGCTTCATGACTGTATTTTCTTAGCTTTTGGATTATGAAGAATTCTATGTTACAATGATTTTGATATCTTGATCATTGAGGAAATATAATACATGTTCTTGGGAATGATGTTGGATGTTCAAGGAATACCTCTTTTTAATCCACATAGTAGTAATTGAGTTCTTTGGTACTGCATTGTGTTTAGAATTAGTTTATAAGACCTTGTCTGTGGCTATTTGGTTGACAAGGTTTGTTCTCTTACTTATGGGTATGTGTACCAAGTTGTGAAACAAAATAGTGGACACATCTTTAAAAAAAATTCAAATTTCATATAACCCGATCGGGTTATTGAAAATTCAAAATTGTTCTAGGCTTGCTAACCAAGTCTAGAAAATATTATTAAAAAACTCAATTTGTCTCAGAACCCGATCAGGTTATGAGAAACATTATATATTTTTGAAATCCTGCGGCTTAGGTAATTTCTAACACTTAAACCATGGATCAGTAGAGTGAAGGAGGGAAAACAAGCACTAAAACTCGATTGTACTCTAAAGAAAACAACATTTCTTCTACAATTTCCACATTTTCAAGCAATGGTGCCCCGTAACAAAGGTATGTTTTATTGTTTTTAGTTTTTCTTGCATTTGTAATCAAATTAGGTTATGATATTGATTTTTTATTTTATTTTATTAATTTCATATAAGATTTATCAAACAACCCAAGAAGATGAAAAAGAAATGAAAGACCACCCCCCGTAGAAGCACACCTATTGTAAAGCCCTCAAAATCCTCCTCAACAACCATCAGCACCTATAAAACCTCCTCAAAATCCTCCTCAACCACCATCACCACCCATAAACCCTCCTCAAAATTCTCCTCCTCCACAACCATCGCCACCTGTAGACCCTCCACATGTGTCATTAGGTCATGTAAATGCAACACAAGAGGACCTCGTGCAACGCCTTAACCAAAATAGTGCACAAATTAATATATTAGTCAATAGTTTGAAGGCTTCCAGTCTTCATCATCACTCTACCCTCACCACTACATTAGAACAAATGTCCAATAGTGAAAATGAGGTGTCTCAAGAGGTGACAAAATGGGGTTCATGGAGGGATAGATGTCGTACATATTATGCTAATGGTTTATCATATGAGGATGTGAAAAGAAAGGTCATAAAAAAATGTGACATATGTGCCCTTTTTACCAATCCTAATACTAGCACCTCCCTAGAAGATAATACAAAATGCTTTCCTATACATTGGTGTACTCATAGGGGGATGAAATTAGCTTTTTGGATAGGTGGTACATGGTATTTGACCAACCACCTTGTAATAATAATGAGGTGCCTTTATATTTTGTGAGGAAGCTATAATGTGAGTTTATCCTCAGTGAGAAGTCGAATTACTTTGACTTTCGTGAGTTCTAGGGTAGAGGGAGAGGCTTTGCGTAGGATAGACCTGGGGCACATAGGATTACCTGACCACAAGAGAGGAGGAGTACTATGAGAAAACCCCTCATTCATGTTATGGTCCCAGTAGTGGTGAAGGATTCTATGGATATACAGACTCTTTATGTCATTGACTAATATCATTATCCGACATGGCACTCAATTAGTTGGAGGAGAGGATGGATCAGTGCCTACGCCACCTCTATCTCCATCAGATGTGCCATTAGGATCATCCCATCCCGTGCCAGCTCCATCATCATCAAATGCACCATTAGGATCATCGCATCCCATGCCAGCTCCATTATCATCAGATACAGTTGTAGGGTTAGCCCAGCCCATTGAGCATATCTGCATCAGTTGTAATGGTATATGTGATGGGGTAGATAGTCAGGCGAGTGCAGATGATTCAACATCCCATTCATGTACATTGCAGGAGAAGATGTCAGGCATCCACTACTAAGGATATGGCCCTCACATATGATCTATTGACAATGGTGTATGGTATAGAGTCGACAAAGGTTTGTTTAAAATTGTGTTTTGACATGTTATTTTAATTAATTACCTAAATCTGTTAAAAGTAAATAAATTTTTATGTATAGAAGAATCTAGATTGATACATGGATAATATTTTTTTTATGGTGCAGTTGGTGGTACAAGCACACCAAGGAGTGTTTGTTCTATTAGACGTGGACGGGTAGCTTGAACACCTGAGGTAATGTTTTATAAATATTCATAAAATAGAATAATATGTTGTTTTCAAATATCATATCTTAATAATTTGTATGGTGGTAACTTAGTGTGGTTAGATAATTATACAACGTATTATTCTATTCATAAAATATAATAATATGTTGTTTTCACAATCCATTAAAGATGATGGTCTTTAATGCTTGGAAAACACAAGAAAGTCCAAACTGGTCCACGTACCAGAAAACCAAACAGTTGCAGAGAATTTGTGCTTTTATTGATTCAAAACCTCATTACATTCATTCTCCACCTAGAATGACCTGATTCATCATGTATCCACATTGTAGTATATATTGTTTCCCTGGCAATAACTCCTCAAAACTAATCAAACACTGACCCAATACAGTTACAATTGACCATTGCAACTTTTATTGCAATTTTACAAACACAAGATGTTGTTAATGTTGACAACAAGTTGTCAACTTTGACAACTAACAATTTCTAGACCCAACATTGATTTTAATGGTATTTTAATTAACTTAAACGTATCAAAACTCCTATTCTACCCCTTCAACTCATGACTTTATCCCTTTAGGCCAGATTATCAACTTTTGACAATTTTACATTATTCTTGTATCTTTGTTGCAACTATTACCTTTCTGGCTTCTACTACATCATTTTAAGATCACAATAACCTTGTTATGACACATGTGAGCATTACATCAATATTTAACACCTTTTAATTCATGAACCCCCAAATTGACCTTTTAGACCAATAATGCCAATAAGGCATTACATAGCATCTCATTACATAAAGTGGCCCTAAGACCATGTAAACATGTGAAATGGATTTTATTGATCTAATTACATCCAAAAATGAACTTTTATGGTCTTTGTTTAGTCTTACCCTTCTATGGTCTTCTAGGTGACCCTGTCTTCCTTCTTGCCCCCTTGGTGCTCTGCACCATATTGTATTGTTGATTTGATGTATTGGTGTATTAGTGTATGTTTGTTTTCTATTTCTTTATGGTCAAAGAATTTGTTCTAATGTAATTCAACTCAAGGAATTCATAAAAGGATGGTAATCACTCAAGGAATTAGGTTTAACGCAAAGGCTTCAATAGAGATCCCTAGCTTTTGGTAACCTAGACGTCATACTTTTGAACAAGTTCACTTCCCTGTCCAGCCATCATGACTCAAACTAATTTGAACTCCCCCCCTCCATCCTTGGACTCAATTCAACCAATGATGAACTAGTACATAGACTCATACCCCAACCAATCACTTATTGGCTTCTGAACCAACCTTGAACATCATCTGGAACATCCAACCATTATTCTTTTACTCTTATTTCTTGTTCAAAATCATGAATACAATCTCTGATTGTTCACTAATTGTGAATATCCTTAATCCTTCAATATGCCTCCATGGACTTCTGAAGACTCCCAACATATAACTTCTTAGGCACCCCAAGAACCCCTCAACTTATCACAAGGTCCTTATCCTATCACTCAAAGTACATTCACTTGCTAGTTTAGTAAACTCTACTCTCTGGCATTTTACTGTCATACTAGGATAGTCCCCATATACTAGTCTATATCTTCACCATAGATAAGAAACCCTCTACACCCTAAGTTCATAAGCACCCCAAATATTTTCATCACTTCCCATACCACCTACTCTCAACCTAAAAGCACTCCAAATCCTCCCATGCTAAGGGTAAACACACTAAAACATACTCACTTCCAGGCTACAACAGTCCTATTACCTGCTGCAAAAGTGGTCCTAACCTCTTACCTCCATGAATACAATCTGGACCATCCTTCTCTAACTGTGAGTACAATTTTTTTAAAGAATAGTCTTGTGTGTGAAAGAAGATATATTTTTATATTGTAATAATGGTTCGTAAAATTTTTTTATAAACATGTGGTAATAGAGTTGTGGAGTATAAGCATTTGTGTAATTCAAGTGAATCATAATCTTGATTGTAAACTGTTTCTTATATTTATTTGGTGTTTTATAGGGTTTGTCAGGGGATCAGATTTCTGAGATTGATTATGTCACCCTTTCTGCCATTGAATTTGGCTTATAGAGCTATGTGGTATCTGTAACCACCCTAATTTGGTCTCATCTGACCATAGACCCTATTTTCCCTAAGTGTGATCATACCCCCAATTATGTCAAGACAATTCTTTAATTTATTGGCATAATTCATTTAAATCAAATTTAATCTCCTGAGTGATTTAATCACTAAATTACACTAATTGCCTTAGCCAATCAAATCAAATCAATTCAATTCTATCAAAATAAATCAAAAAAATGGCTAAGGTAATTAATTAAAAGGAATTAAATAAAATCCTAATTACACCTCATCACTTGCAAAAGTAAAGTCAATCCCCTAGCCTAATTAATTTAATTAATTGGCTATAGTCCTGATTAATTATCAAAAGCAACCAAAAGCTTAAATAATTAATTTCCCCTATTATTGAATGAATATGTTATTTATATAATTCAATTCATTAATATTCTATTTAACTCTATCTCAACCACCTTAACCTTGGGTTTGAACTAATCCCAACCTCTTCACCCATGCTAAGCCTAATTCTAATCTTAATCCCATCTTAACCCTCTCCCTAATGATGTCACATTCCTAATCTTTGGATTAGGAATTCAATAAAATGTCTAACTACTAATCTTTTGCTAATGTATGTTTCTGTCTTTTAAACAACCTAACTTTCATTTGGAGATCATTGTCAGAGACTCATTTTCTAAACGAGTTCGAGAGAAATTACTAACTTATGGTTTACAGGTGGCTTAATAGCTTAATTTAATTTTATTTATTTGAGGCATTGAAACTGAGAACACTTTCCAATCATTTGCTAAATCAATCAGATGATTATGCTCTTTTCCTTCAAGGAAAATCATAAACTCAAAAATTAATTTAGGACTTGAGAAGAATTTAAGGATAAATGAACAAGGCAAATCTCATTGTTTAATTTATTTTTGGAGGGTAATTGAACAAACTCAAAGCACTAAGAATTGTGGGATAATTGAACACTCATTGTCTAATTTTGGATAGAAATTGAACAAGCAAATCACCTAACTTTGGGGAAATTGAACAATCAAAATTTGCTTTTCAAGTACTATGTGCTTTCATAAAATAGGAATTGAAAAAAATCAAACTTAAGCTTATCACTTATTCTCACTAGATAATTCACTCTTTCTTCCAAGTGGAGTAATCAAAGACTCGTCATGAGAGATTGAGTTTTGAGTGAAGTCATTTGAGGGAAAGAATTGCTTGAAGTGCTTGTGGGAGAAAATGGCATGGACTAGGAGAGCATGCTCTTCTTCTTTGTGAAGAATCAAAAATATTTAAATCCTAAGCTTGCCAATCCTTTGTATGCTTTCATAACATTAGAGGGCCTACCGGTTGAGGAAAAAATCTCCTAGGACGACCCAAGTGAGGACAAGTTTTACGCCAACCCTTCCAACTCACTATAAATAAATGCTTCCTTGTAGGCTAAAGCCTTAGATGACGTAATCGATTTTGTTCCTGGAATTATGACATCATTCCTTGAACATGCTTGGGTGTATGGAATCTTGCTTGTGAGACTACACACATTTCGGTACTCATAGGGCTATACGCCTCAATTTTTTCTTGTGCAATTTTATGGGAGATGATTGCGAATAGATGCCCCAACATAATAAACACTTGTAGTCAAACAAACTAGATTCGCCTTTGAAAGGGTGATAATATTTGTGCAAGGTAAATAGTAATTGCCCCAAGATATTCTTCATTTTGTGCCCTCACTTGCATTTGGAGTCAGCTAATATGGCATCATGACTGGAGCCATTGCATGCTTGGTGATGGCCATATTCTGATTAGCATTTGAGTGTGTACCTGAGTCTACAAGCAAAGATTCTCATCCTATGCTTAGACACTAGGGATTAAGGATGTGTTTGTTCACCCCTAACAATTCAACAATTCTTGATGAGCTTAAAAGATCACTAAACAGATAAACCTTTCAAACAAGCAACACAAATCAATCCTAGACTACATACTATGTTTTTCACTCACTGGAAAGTCTCAGAAAGTAATCTACAATTAGACAAATTTCACGCATTCCAATACAAATTTGATAAAATTTACAAAAACTGACAGAACATTCGAGGCTCGCTTTTAGTCTATCCTGGCTCTCATTTGGTTGTTCAAGGTCACATTTAGGATCCTGGCTCACTTTTGGTCATTTTTGCATCATATCCAAGGAGAAAGGTCACATTCTGGATATCAAAACTTGCACTTGTTTCATCATAAGCTTGCATCTAGTATTTCCTACCTCGCATTCAAAGTGTCGCATTTGGGACAGTGGGCACTTGCGTAGTTGTCTCTCAGAGAAATTTATTATTTCTGGGTACCCTTTTAGCTCCTTAGTCTGGTCCTATTTCTTTTTCTAGTCTCTCTGTTGTTGTTTCAAAACTTTTTCACAAGTCTACCTTGCATGTCATTTTGGGCTCTCACAATTGGTCTCAAACTGTTTGGTCTTCTCATTAACCAAAAACTTGTGATTCCCAGCTCACTATCAAGGCATTCTAACCCTTTGATGCTGGAGTCATCCACTTTCACCAAACACGAGCAAACTTTCACAACTTGGACACACTTGGACAATTTGAGACTTCACTTGACACTATTGGGAAACTTTGGACATAGTTGAGATTCAACTTCATGGTTAACACAAGACACAACAAGTATCTTGCTAAAGAATTGGAAGTACCTCCTATATCACTACAATTTCAACAAGGAGAAACATCTCGTAATCCCTTAATTGACATGGAATCACTTGCAATGGACGCTTCTAAGAATGAGTGGAGTAAAGCTTTTGAAGAATACAACAATGACAAAAACCAAAAACAAGAAGATAGCAGTGGTGAAGAAGAAAAACACATCGACCATCCTTTGTTTGACTCAGATAGTGATAGAGACGTACCCAAGGAAGAGTACAATAGACTCAGACAAAGTAGAAAGTTCAAAAGGACATTGGAAAATATTATTAGTGAAGATAAGGAAAAATACTTTCTACATCTAGCATCCCTTGAAGTCAACCTCCCTAAATATTATGATGTTGAAAAACTAAAGGAAAAAGAGATATCAACCCCTATCTCTATTCTCACCAAACAAATGACCTTGATGCAAGCAGAACTTGCAACTCTCAAACAAGAAAAGGTCAAACCAACAAAAAAATACTCTTTGGAGCACATTTGTCCATTTCCTTTTGACAAGAGTATCAATATGGTTCCATTTCCTCCCAACATGGCAAGGCCAAAATATGACAAGTATATGGGGGAGACTGATCCACATGACCATGTTAGAGAGTTTTGTTCTCTAAGCATAGAGTACATGCATGAACCTACATACCTAATGAGGCTATTTCTAGGAATTCTAGGTGGAAATGCTATGGAGTAGTTCTCCAAACTCACACCTAAGGTAAAATATTTTGAGGAGTCAATTCAACGGTTTATCCAACATCACTCCTACAATATACAACATGACATAACCATGATGGACTTGTGTAACACAAACAAAAGAATCGGTGAATCCTTTACACACTTTTTACAAAGGTGGAGGAAAATCTTTGCAAGATATTCAAGATCTATTCCCGAATCAGAGAAGATAGAAATATTTATTAATAACTTGATACCTGAATTAAACTATGCATTACAAATGCAGGATTCACCCAACTTTGATAGGATGATAAAAAATGCCATCCGTATTGAAGAGGTAATGGTTAAGAAAGGATAAATTACTCTCCAAAGTGATAACAAATCTACCAACTCCAACAACAAGCCTAAATGGTGGAAACAAAACAAGAATTTTGTTAATAATGGAGTGGTAGATGCATCTAATGCTAATCCTAAACCAACAGTGTTCAATCTAACGAATAGCATGCAAGCAAGTAAATATGCCAAGGTAACAACCACAATACCTAAAGCAAACAATGAGAACAATAAGATTCAACCATGGACTTCTAAACCTCAATGAACATTCACTCCTTTGGGAGAACCTCTTGAGATAGTTTTGAAAACACTCTTGGACAAAAAAGTTCTTACAATCCCAGACTCAAAACCATGGGAACCAGAAGTCAAACCAAGATGGTGGGATGACAATTCTTATTATGTCTTTCACAAAAACAAGGGACATGAGACTAATAATTGTCTTAAACTCAAACATGTTATACAAGACCTTATTGAAGGAGGCAAGATCAAAGTGGAAGGACACACCACTAATGAAGACCATACAACATTTAACAAACCATTCCCTAACTATGACAAAGGGGAAACCTCTAAAGAAAAAGGAAATGAAGTGAATTACGCCTACTCTTATAACGATAATGTGATCAACATGTTGGACATTAAAACTGAATCAATCAATGTGATCACTATTAAGGGTGCTAAATACACCTCAGTACAATCAAACGCGGTGACTCACAGTCAAGCACAAGTCATGATCAAAGGAGCACAATCCTCATCCAAAAAATCAACCTCCTCTAAAGTACCTATTATCACAATTCCAAAACCAACAAAAACTAGACAAACAGTTACCATACCTTCAGCAAACTATAACTTGGTGGATCAATTGCAATGAACCTCTGCTCAAATTTCCATATTTTAGTTACTAAAAATCTCCTTAGTACATAGATAAATTCTCAAACAAGCCTTACATTCTACAAATGTTCCCAAAGACATTGATGTAGACAAGTTCCAGGCAATGGTAAATCATATATCAACACCACATTACCTCTCTTTTTCAGAAGAAGATGATAAATCCTTGACACATCCACATAACTAACACCTTCATATTGAAGTCCTCATTCACAAATCCTATGTCAGACATGTATTGATAGATGGAGGTGCAGGGTTGAACATATGTACTCTCAATCTAATAAAGAATTTGGGACTTTCAAAACAAACCATTGATTCAAGAAGCAATATCATTATCAAAGCTTACGATGAAGAAGAAATATCATCTAAAGGCCTCATTGTTCTACCAATCAGAATAGGACCAGTTGAAAGAAATGTGATATGTCAAGTTCTCGATCTACCACTGGCCTACAACATACTATTAGGAAGACCTTGGATTCATGAAATGCAAGCAATACAATCTACTTACCACCAATGTATCAAATTCATACATAATGGGGTGAAGGCAACAATTCCTGCAGATGTCAGTTACACTTGCAATAATGTCAAAGCATATAGTATGGTTCCTCATAATAAGGAAGTCCCAAAAGAATATGTACCTAAAACTACAAAAAGACATGGTGATGAAAATATTTGGAAAGACGCTAAAACTTGAAGAAACTAGCATGGGAGAATACAAACTAGATATGGCTCTGTCATTACCTGACCTCCCCGTCTCTCCAAGATCTTATGGGAAACCTTCCTCATCTTTCACACCTCCTACATCTAAGAAACCATAAATTCACAAAGCAAATGGCATGGTTAAAGCATCTACCTCCCAAGAGGATGAAAGAGAAGAAAAAGTAGTCTTGGCTTGGCTTTACAAGGGAGAACCAAAATAAAATGAGGTAAAACATGTATAAATATCCCCATAAAATTATGGTAAAGGATATGACCTTCTCAAACAAATGGGATATAAAGGAAAAGGACCTTTAGGAGACAAAGGAAAGGGACTTGTTGAACCTATACACATGGAATTCAGAAATACAAAAGATAAAACAGGACTAGGTTTCAATAATAAATCTGAAAACCCTACTTCAAGAGATGGTCCAATCTTTGATGAAGGAAGTGATGAAGAAGAAGAAAAGAACTAGAACAATGGACCTATGAGAGATTATTGCATATTGGTACAGAGTATCCCAAAATATATGTACCTATCTTTGAGACACCACAAGACACTCATGTTCCTTTATTGACACAAGATACTATTCAAGAAGTAGAGGAAACAACAGAAGACACTCCAAAAGTGCCATTGATAGAAACAAATACTGAAGATACACCCCAACAACAAGATTTACATCTTGACTGGGGGTAGTTGGTCACAATTTCACACATCCTAGATTTACCACACTTTGATCTACAAGGGGCTAATAGAGTACACCAGGTAACTATTATTGAGTTTCTAAACAGATCAGATGATGAAATAATAGACTCACATGATTATGAATGGTATGTCCTATCTGATGCTACCATGGATATTGAAGTAGATGTGATTCATAAGTTGACACCTATATTTCAAAGAGGAGAAAGTTCTAACACTGTTGTTGTTCCAGAATCAGATGAGATACCATTGCCTATAATTCTTGATGAAGAAACTGGTGTCTTACTAGGTCTAGAGGATATTATGAGACTACAAGCAATGAGTTCCATTTTGTTGAGAGAAGAAGAAGAAATCTCAACTGATGAGTCCCTAGAGTTAGGTCTACATATTACTAACAATGACCCTATTAGTGACGGTTTAACTCTTGATGATCTAAACGCTATAGAAGTAGACTTAATAGAACATGTCTTGTAAGTTAATAGTTTCAACGCTAACGCGATGGTGTCCTTACCAAAATCTGATTCATTATCCTTGATAAACCCTGACCTAATTGATTGGATGAATTCAGATCCTAATCCTATCATGAACTTCCCTAATGACTACACTTTGGCTTGCTACCTAAATGCTTGTGAACCTTATCCTTCTTACACCAATGCAAGGAGCATGAACATGTCAGAGGAGGATATCAAGTTTCTCAGTCACAATTTGAAAAATAAAAAGAAGAAAAGAACTTATGGTGAAAACCACATTGTTGCAATGTCAGATTCTAAAATAGTAAAAATAAAAGACGTATCTAATGGTGAAAACCTCCTAGAGGCACCAAAATATGGGTTTCATGATATCCTCCCTGAGCACTTTCAAGAAAGATCTTCAGTTTTGATAGAACCAACACAACCGGTTAACTTGGGCATCACTGAAGTTCCTCATATTGTTCACCTAGCACAATCTTTGTTAGATGAGGAGAAAATACAATTCACTAAGTTCTTGAAAGATAAAAAAGATCAACTTTGGATGGTCCTACATAGATATGCCTGGACTAGGTCCTGAATTAATAATGCAACATTTATCTATAGCTCTTGGGATTAAAGTCGTGAAACAAAGACTAAGAAAGATGCATCCTCATGTTGCATTACTGGTGAAAGCATAGCTAGAAAAATTACTAAAATATGGATTCATAAGAGTCATCACTTACATAGGATGGATTTCTAATGTGGTACCAGTATATAAAACAGATAAATCTATCAGGATCTATATAGACTTTAGAGACTTAAACAAAGCATGTCCTAAAGATGATTTTCCACTACCAAATATTGATATGATCATAGATCTAACAACAGGCTATCAAATGTACTCATTAATGGATGGTTTCTTGGGCTATAACCATATTAAAATTGCTCCTGAAGATCAAGAGAAGACCGCATTTACATGCGCATGGGGAACTTTTTGCTGGAACGTTATGCCATTTGGATTAAAGAATGCAGGTGCTACATATCAAAGAGCTATGACTACTATATTCCATGATATGATGCATAAAAACATGGAGGAATATGTGGATGATACCTTAGCCAAGTCAAAGACAAGGGCTACTCATATTAAGTACCTCAACAAGATACTAAATCTCATGGAACAATTTCAACTCAAACTCAATCCAAAGAAATGTGCCTTTGGGGTTCAATCAGAAAAATTGCTAGGGTTTATTGTATCAGCAAAAGGAATTGAGGTGGACCCTAAAAAAGTTAAAGTTATACTAGAAATGACTCCTCCATGCAACATTAGTCAAATGAGGACATTACAAGGAAGACTCCAGTCAGTCAGGAGATTTATGTCACAACTTGCAGACAGAGCATAACCCTTTACTAAATTGCTACATAAAGGTGTCACCTTCAAATGGGATGAACATTGTGAAAATAACTTCAAATAATTAAAAGAGTACCTGGCTACTCCTCCTATTCTCATGGCACCCATTCATGAAAAGCCATTACTCTTATATATTTCAGCTAAAGCTACATCACTGGGAGTATTGTTGGCATAAGAAGATGAAACTATAAAGGAAAGATCAATCTACTATATCAACAGAACACTAGTATCTTATGAACTCAATTACAACATAATTGAAAAAGCTTCCTTAGAAACTATCTTTGCATCACATAAATTGAGACATTATATGCTATCACATACAGTAAAGCTCATTTCAAAGATAGATCCTTTGAAATACCTCTTAATAAAGACAACATTAATAGGACGACTAGCAAAGTGGGTCCTGATTCTAAGTGAATTTGACATTGAGTACATGGATAGAAGGGCTATTAAAGGACAAGTCCTTGCTAATCAATTAGTTGATTCACCTTTACAAGATGATACACCGCTGACAATTGAATTTCCTAATGAAACAATAATGCATCTAACTGAACATCCGTGGAAGATGTACTTTGATGGTTCTTTCATGCAACAAGGTTCTGGAGTAGGATTTCTCTTCATTACTCCTCAAGGATACAAAATTCCCAAGGCATACAAATTAATGTTTCTGTGCATGAATAACATTTCAAAATATGAAGCATTATTGAATGGTCTTAAATTGGCTATGGAATGGAAGATCATAGAGTTACATGTGTATGGTGACTCTCAACTTATTATTAATCAAGTAAATGGAGACTATCAGACTAAAGATGAAAAGTTGATGCCTTATAAACAATTGGTTGATGACCTAAAGAAGTAAATTATCTTCGTCACGTTCCAGCAAATACCAAGAACATAGAATAAAGTTGCAGATGCTATGGCTACACTGGCATCCATGTTACAATTAGAAGAACATCAGTTTCGCTATGACTTCTTGGTGGAAGACCTATCCTACCCAGATTTTGATACCCCTGAGTACTAAATCATTTGTGCTTTGAATGCCCAAGACCAATCTCGATACGCCAAACTCATTTCCTATCTAACTGACCAAACTTTACCCGATGCTTTATCAAGGAATGAAAAATGATCCCTAATTAGGACAGCATCACATTATGTCCTCATTACTAATAACTCATATAGATGAGGTCTCAATGGTACACTTCTTAGGTGTTTAGAAAATGAAGAGTCAGATCGTGCATTGAAAGAAGTCCATGAAGGTGTATGTGGAACACATTCAAATGGATTTTCACTAACTAAGAAACTGCTAAGAGTAGGCTATTACTGGCCCTCGATGGAAAAAGATGCTATTAAATTTTCAAAGACATGTCATAAATGTCAAACACATGGAAATCTCATCCATGCTCCTCCTAGAGAACTCATACCATTCATAACACATTGGCCATTTGAGCGATGGGCCTTTGATTTGGTTGGAAAAATATATCCTAATTCTTCAAATGGACACAAATACATCATTATAGCCACTGAGTATTTTACGAAGTGGGTCAAAGTCATGTCGCTGATCAAAGCCACTGGAAAATAGGTGGCTATGTTTATCTTGAACTACATTATTTGTAGATATGGGACACCCTCTTCCATTGTAACAGACAATGGGGGCCAATTTAAAAACCAAGACATCGAAGACCTTTGCACACAGTTTCACATTACTCAACATTGTTCCTCAATCTATTATCCTCAAGGTAATGGATAGGCTGAGGCATCTAACAAGAACATTCTCAAAATCTTACACAAAACTGTGAGTAATTCTGGCAGAGACTGGCATTTATAATTAAATCTGGCACTTTGGGCCTATAGAACAAGCATTAGAACACTAACTGGAGCCACGCCATTTGCCCTAGTCTATGGCATTGAGGAAGTATTACCTATTGAGGTTGAAATCCCATCTTTGTGGGTATCTTTACAAGGTCTTGTTATTGACGAACAATACCACATTGATAGAGTAAATTCTTTTGACTTACTTGATGAGCGCAGGAAACAAGCGTTCGATCATCTAAAAGTGTACCAAAAATGCATGTCAAAAGGGTACAATAAAAAGGTCAAACCATGACACTTTCAAGTGGGGGATCTTGTTCTAAAAGAGAATCCTAAAAACTAGCCTAGCAGAAAATAGAAAGGAAAGCTTGAACCAAACTGGCTGGGACCTAATGTCATTACTGCAACTTTTGGGACTGGAGCTTATCAGCTAGCAACACCTGAGGGAGATTGTAGACACCTAAAATTGACCAGGTGTCTCTTAAACATCCAAAATCTGCAAATCTCAACCAATTGCCCTAAATCTCATCAAAATGCATCAAAATTAATCAAATGGACATTTATCAAGCAAATTGGACAAAATCATTTAAAATCAAATGATTAAATAATCATAAAATCAAATAATCAAATTTTAGCCTAAAAGGGATCGATCAAATTATATAATTGATCTTAATCAATTAATTGTATAGTTTTAAATCAAAAATCAAATCCAACCCATTCACCCATACATGGCTAAATTTAATTAAATGATTGAATTAAATAATCCTAATTTCTTTCAACTCAAATTGATCAACCAATGAGAGTTGAGGATCTTGTCTTCTTGTCCCACCCTTTGAGGACAACCATTTAAATGGTCCCCCCATTT
>MU224140.1:4799075-4813441 GCA_018584345.1 Thuja plicata
GTTGATTTTAGGAGCATATCATGAGCACTTGAATTAGAATCACACATCATTTGAGAGAATTGAGATAGATTTGAGCATGTTTATTATCAATTTCTCATTCTAGGATTGTCCTTGAGAGAGATTAAGGTTGAGAGCTCTCTTAACAAAGCTTAGATAGGGAACAATGAGATGTCATGGATTTAATTGCAATTCTTAGATCAAATTGATTTTTATTTCCATAGAATTTTTGTTATTGATCCTAATTTCATGAAGGTGTAATCTCACACACACAAATGGCACCCACCGTGGGGCTTTAGGCCTCATTTCTCATGTTTTTATCTTAAATTTTGTGTGTTTTGCATCATTTTCTTGTTATTGTGTAGAAAATAGGAGAAGAGCCGCCTACGAAGCATTTAGAGCTGCCTGTGAGTAGTAAAGCGTCGCGTGCAGAAATTTTCTATTTTTTTTTTATATTCTTAAGTCACGTGTGAATCAAAGTGTGCCACCTGGATCTGTAAAGCGCCGCCTGTTAGCAATTAAAGACCACCTGTGAACTTCCAAGAGCCGCTTGCTATCAACATTTGACCGCACTTTGCACTTTCTGTGCCGCCTGTGGTTTTTCTTTGGCCGCCTGTGGAATTTCCAGAGCCGCTTCCTAACCTTTAAAAGCCGCTTTCAAAGTTTTAATTTACGCTTGTTAATAGTTAAAAGCCATGTATTAGCTGTTAAATGTCGCGTAGCTCTTTTTGCTTTGAATCAATTTTTTAATGATTTGCTCACTATTTTAATCCTCTATGTTTTTCATTGCTGCAGATGAAAAGTCATCCAAAAGTGCAGAAGCCAGAGAAAAGAGTTACAAGACCTAGCAAAGAGGTAAGAGCTCAAAACAAACTTTCCAAAGAAATTCATGCTTCAAACATTTTAGAAAGTTTAAAAGAGGAAGAAAACTTATATGATCATTACATTAAATTTTTCTTTGCATATAAAACAAAATTCCCCACTCTTTGAGTGATTTTCATTTCTAGTTCTTAAGCTTGATTTGGCAAAATTTGATTAAAAGAGCTTAGGAGTGAATTGTCAATTTAATTTCCAATTTTTTCTTCACTTTGTTTCGATTGTGTTGACTAACTTGTTGGAGGAGCTAGAGTGGGAACGATCGCCACTAGGTGAGTTACAAAAAAAGAAAATATATCAAAAATGTGCCTAGCCTTTGCTAGCTTTGAAAACAAGGTATTTCTCTAATCAAGCTTGCATTTGCTTAAATTGTGGCTTTTCATTTCAATCTATTTTAATTAGAAAACTCTTATTTCATCCAAATTGAACAAGCATTAGGCATATGCTCTTCACTTTTCAAAGTGAATCAAAAATCCAAACGTGCAAATTTAATTTGGTAGAAAAAGAGGGATAAGGAATTAACCAAACACTTCATTTTTAAGAACCCCCTTGTCAAGGGGTTGAAAAAGAACAAACTTTCTTGAGGCATTTTGAATAAGGAACAACAATAGGGATATGCTCTTCACTCTTTGAGTGAATCAAATTCCCAAACTTGTTGAGCCGAATTTGATTTCTTGTTTCTATGCATGCTAGATTAATTTAGAGCGTTAGAGGACCTGCCTCTCGAGAATTCCTTTACGAAGGTGGTGAGAGGGAACGACCCAAAGTGGGAGGCAATCGCTTTTGCCGTGATATCATCCGACCCACTATAAAAAAAAATGAACTTTACCTTAATCAAAAAGTGACTAAACCTTGTGCAAGTTATCCTCACTTCCTCGAGTAGTCCTTCGGGATTGTGCAAAATCGTACTTTCATGTGTGTGGGAAGCCCGCAAGGGGGTAAAGGAACTTGGCAAGACTTAGAATGGAGGTGATTTAAAACCTTGTTAAAATAGAAAACCTACCTTTTTAGAGCCATTGTTAAAAGCCAAAATTGTTTAACTCTAGGTAGATCGTTTGGAAGAAATTCTAGTGTATACCCGTAAAAACATCTGAGAACATATACTTTTAGTGTTTTTTTAGGGATATGGTACAATTTTGATGTGTGTGTTGAGATTTTACTCTATTTTCACGCAAGATTCTTTTTTAACAAGTCTGATCAAAACTTTTAAATTTTTAAATCCAAAATATAACAAAAAAATTGACAATTTCAACTTTGATCAGTAAAGAACCGCGTACCAACAATTCAGGGCCACTTACAAACAATCCTAGGCCACCTACAAATTTAAAATGCCACTTGTAAACATTCAACATCCGTGTAAGCCACTGGCAAGTGCCGCATATCAACAGTTTAAAACTGCCTATCAACAAGCTAACGCCGCCTGCTAACTGCAGAGTGCCACGTAAAGGAATTCCAGTGACCGCGTATCAACAGTTAAAGGTCACCTACACACAGGCAAGAGCTGCCCAGAAACAAAAAAGGGCAAACAGTGGATATATATAGAGGGTTTGAAAATAAGAAAATTACATTTTTGGATACCCTTTTGAACATTTTACCTCTGTGTATACTTAACTGGATCAGAATCCGCCATTATTGGATATTTTACAAATCATCCACGGATTGATCACTTAAGTGAGATAAAAGACTAGGATCTTCATTTGATTTATGTTAATGTTTAATTTTACGTGATCTCATTACATTAAAGCTACCCTACAACCAGACAGATCTTATCTAAGGCAAGAGTGTCCTTTTCCGGGTGATCCTTTTAGTTCTTTAATACCTTTACAAGAACCCATCAAGGAAACAGAAGCAACAATGTCCTTTCCATTTGGAAACATGGATCCCAACCAAATCAATCATGTTAATAAGGACACTAGCAATAATGGAGGGGGAAATTCTGACCCTAACAACCAAGGATCCAATAACAATACCAATGGAGGAGCAAACAATGACTCTAATAACCAAGGGTTAAACAACAATAATCTTGGAGGAGCTAACATTGACCCTAACAACCAAGGGTTGAACAGTAATAACAATGAGGGCAGCATTGACCCTAATGATGAAGAAGCCACTGATGAGAAGGTCAGTGAGTCTATGAAAAGTCCTTTCTTCATGAAGCTTATGGAAAAAGAGTTGGAAAAAGAAAAGGAAAAGTAATTTTTAGACCTAGCACAAACGGGTCTCAAACTTCCGCATGACTATGATGTCAACAAACTTAAACAAAAAGAAGCTAAGGCTAACCCCATTGAAACCATGAACAAGCAATTCCAACTTTTCCAAATGCAATTGGACACGATGAAACAAAGTGGGGTTCCTAAACCCTTTTCTATTGAGGCTTTGTGTGCTTTTCCCTTTGATAAATCACTAATCATGGTTCCATTTCCAACAAATGCTATCTTTCCTAAATATGACAAATATGAAGGAAAAACTGATCCCCAAGACCACTTAAGGTAATTTTGTGCCTTAAGTTTATAGTTCATGCATGACACAACTTACCTAATGAGTTTATTCCCTAGAAGTTTGGGAGGTATGGCAATGGAGTGGTTTTCGAAGTTACCCTCTGGTATTCGAACCTTTGTAGAATTGGCCTCTAAGTTTGTAACTCATTATTATTATAACATCAAACATGAGGTTACAATGCTTAATTTATGTAACACCAAACAAAGAGAAGGAGAGGGATTCCTACTTTTCCTACAACGATGGAGGGTGATATTTGCTAGATACCCTCAAAGTGTACCCGAAAAGGAGAAGATGGATATTTTTGTAAATAGCTTGAATCATGAAATGAATTATCAATTAAGGCTACAATTTCCTAGGTCATTCCAAGACCTAATTGAGAATGGGGTGAAAATAGAAGAGGTATTGGTAGAAAGTGGAGAAATTAAGCTTTACAAGGATAAAAAGAAAAACAACAACAACAACAATACCTCCAACACTAATCAAAATCACAATCCCCTAACAACAATAGATTATGGATGAGGAATAAAAACAATAAAGGAGTGGTTAACGATGGAGTGGTAGAGGATAACACTTTAAAGGCCACCCCTTTCAATCTCACTCAAAATTCAATTCAAGCCAATAATTTGAATCAAGCACCCAAAGTTCCCTTTAACAACAACACTAATAACAACTTTGGGAATAATCAAGGGGCTTACAAGCCTAAACCTTTCTTTGCACCTACACCCAAAAGGACATTCACTAATTTTGTTGAACCATTGGAGAATGCATTAAGGACACTTATTGCAAATAAACTTATTGACTTACCAAGGGCTCAACCATATGAACCTCAAATCAAGCCAAATTGGTGGAGTGAGACTAACCATTGTGAGTACCATAGAAATTGGGGACATAAGACAAATGATTGCATGTGTCTTAAGCATGTGATACAAGATCTCATTAACAATGGTGTGATAAAATTAGAAGGCCCTCAAACTAATTAAGATCACACGGCTTTTAAACAACCTTTTTATAAACATGAAAAAGGAGAATCTTCCAATTCGAATAATGGACGAAACAATGGGAATAATGCAAGAGGCAATAATAATGTTAACTTTGCTCATACTTATGACAATACTATCAATGTTGTGGTAGTCAAAGAGCAACCTATTCAAGAGTATTCTAATTCCATCACAAGGGGAAAGCCTCAAAGGTTACCCTACAAGGGGTACTCCTATTACTATTGGCCCTAAAACACCAACTATTTTGGCTAAATAAACACTACCCACAACAAAGCCCTATAGTTTGGTGGATCAGTTACAAAAGACTCCAGCACAAATATCAATTTTGGAGTTGTTGAAATTATCTCCTAATCACAAGGAGATCTTGGAAAAAGCCTTGGTTGAGATCATTGTTCCTATAAACTTGGAGGAAGACAAATTTCAGAACATGGTAGGACATCTCATAGCCCCTCGTTGTCTTTCATTTTTAGAGCAAGATGATATGTCTATCACACATCCTCAAAACTTACCCTTGCATATAGAGGTGTTAACCCAAAGGCATAGGGTCAAGAGAGTTCTCATAGATGGGGGAGCTGGTCTTAATATTTTCACTTTAAACCTTGTCAAGTCATTAGGGTTAACCGAGTCTTCAATTCACCCTAAAAAGCCAATCACCATTAAGGCTTATGATGAGGAGGAAAGATCTTCAAATGGTATGATCATTCTACCAATTCAAGTGGGACCTATCAAAAAGGATACCATATGTCAGGTAGGTGATAGGGGTAGGTGTTAAACCTCTTAATCCAATAAATGAAAAGAAAATATACAAAAAAATGAGAAGGTCTAGTAGTGAAAACCACCATGTGGCAGTGCTAGACCCAAAAAAGTAGAAATAAAGGATGTTTTCGAAGGTGAAAACCCAACTATGGCACATAAGGAAGAGAGGTTGGACACCTTACCAGCTCATGAAGATGAAAGATCACCTATACTTATTGAACCCACAGAAAAGGTCAACATTGGAACCAAAGGGGATCCTAAATTTATTCACTTAGCATCATCTTTGAGTCCTTTGGAGAGAAAAGAATTCATCGAATTCTTTCAAGAAAAACAAGTCAAATTTGCATGGTCATATGCCGACATGCCCAAATTAGATCCAATTTTAATAATGCATCATTTGAATGTGAAACCCGGGGTTAAGCCCATCAAGCAGAAGTTGAGAAAAATGCATCCACATGTAGCCCTTTTAGTCAATACAGAATTGGAAAAACTACTCAAGGTGGGATTCATAAGAGTAATTACATATTCTGAATGGATCTCCAACATTGTTCTGTCTACCAAAAATGATAAATCCATAGGAGTTTGCACGTATTTCAGAGATTTAAACCTTCCTTGTCCAAAAGATGACTTTCCATTACCAAGAATTGATGCTATTGTGGATCTAACTGTGGGTCATTCTATGTTTTCACTTATGGATGGATTTAGTGGGTATAATCAAATTTGCATTGCACCTAGGGATCAAGAGAAGACAGCCTTTACATTCCCATGGGGTACTTTTTGTTGGAACGTAATGCCCTTCGGTCTCAAAAATGCTGGAGCCACTTATCAAAGAGCAATGACTACCATTTTCCATGACATGATGCACACCTTTATGGAAGATTATGTGGATGACATTCTATCTAAGTCACATGAAAGAAAAGATCACTTACCCATACTTGAAAAGATCTTCACAAGGCTAGAACAATTCAAAGTGAGACTTAATCCCAAGAAATGTGCTTTTGGGGTACAATCCAGAAAACTCCTAGGGTACATTGTTTCTGCAAAAGGCATTGAAGTAGATCCTGCAAAAGTACAAGCAATAATGGACATGGGCATTCCAAATAATATTATTCAAATGAGGTCACTTCAAGGATGAATTCAATCCATAAGGAGGTTCATTTCTCAATTGGCAGAAAAATGTCATTCTTTCACAAGATTGCTACATAAAGACACTATCTTCACATGGGATGAGGAGTGTGATAAAGCCTTTACATTGTTGAAAACATATTTGATGAATCCACCTATCTTGATGCCACCTATTCAAGGCAAACCTTTATTACTCTATATTTCAGCAACGGAAAAATCTTTAGGAGTCTTATTGGCACAAGAAGATGATGAAGGAAAAGAAAGAGTTATCTATTACTTGAGTAGAACATTGATCAAATATGAATTAAACTATAGCTTCATGGAAAGGGCTTGCCTAGTAGTGGTATTTGCCTCTCAAAATTTAAGACATTATATGTTAATGCATAAGGTGAAGTTCATATCCAAAATAGATCCATTAAAATACTTACTTAGCAAAACAGCTTTAACAGGAAGGATTGCAAAGTGGGTAATGGTGCTTAGTGAATTTGACATTGAGTATGTTGATAGGAAAGCAATCAAAGGTCAAGTCATTGCAGATCAATTGGCTGAATATCCTCAAGAATCTACACATCCCATTCAAGTGGAGTTCCCAGATTCTAAAATTGTTAATGTGGAAGCTAAGACATGGACTTTATACTTTGATGGATCTTACACCCAAAATGGTAGTGGGGTAGGCATTCTTTTGATTACACCACAAGGTTACACAATCCCAAAGTCTTGCAATTTATTGTTTCCTTGTACCAACAACATAGCAGAGTATGAAGCTTTGGTCATAGGTATCAAGATGGCCTTGGAATGGAATGTCACAGAATTACAAGTCTATGGGGGCTCTCAATTAGTCATCAATCAAGTTAATGATGAATATAATACCAAGGATGAAAAATTGATGCCTTACAAAAGATTGGTGGATGATTGGAAAAAGTACTTTGCTTTAATTACTTTTGAACAAATTCCAAGAGACAAGAATATAGCAGCGAATGCAATGGCTACTTTGGCATCTTTGCTTCAAATGCCCGATCAAAATGAAAGGTATGAATTCTTGGTGGAAGAATTGGTTAAACCAGCATTTGAACTACCTGATACCCAAATTATTGCCCTTTTAAATGGACATGACTCACCATGGTATGGACCCATTTATGCCTACCTAAAAGACCAAATCTTACCCATAGACCAAACACGTGCTCAAAAGCGCAATTTCATAAGACAAGTGGCTCATTATACCATCCTTTCCGACACATTGTATCGTAAGGGTCTTGACGGAATGCTCCTTAGATGTCTAGAGGAAGATGAATCAAAATTAGCTTTAAAATATGTCCACAAGGGGATTTGTGGGTCACATTCAAGTGGTTTAAACCTAGCTAAGAAAATCCTATGTATGGGGTACTTTTGGAAAACCTTAGAAAGAGATGCTTGTTAGTTCGTCAAAGTTTGTGAAAAATGTCTATACCATGGAGACATGATCCATGCACCGGCACAAGAGTTACACCCATTTGTCACACCATGGCCATTCTACCAATGGGGTTTTTATTTGATTGGCATGATTTATCCACCTTCTTCCAATAGACACAAGTACATCCTCATGGCAACAGAGTATTTCACTAAATGGGTTGAGATCATTCCTTTAACAACTACGATGGGGAAACAAATTTCCATGTTCATCCTTAATCATATCATTTGTAGATATGACATTCCTCATGCCATCATCACGGATAATGGAAAACAGTTTAAGAACAAAGATGTTGATGAACTTTGTGACACATTCCATATTACACATCACTCTTCATCCATTTACGATCCCCAAGGTAATGGACAAGCAGAAGCTACCAATAAGAATATCCTCAAAATCCTTAAAAGATCAGTTGGAAAGTCAGGAAGAGATTGGCATCTTTGAATCAGTCCAACATTATGGGCCTATAGAACTAGTATTCGCACCCCGATAGGAGCTCCACCTTTTTCATTGGTTTATGGGGCCGAAGCTGTTCTACCTTTAGAAGTTGAAATACCATCCCTAAGAGTGTCATTGCATGGATTAATCATGGATGAGGATTATAGATTTGCACGACTTCAACAATTGGAGATGTTGGAGGAACACCAAGCTCAAGCCTATGACCATTTGAAAGTGTATCAGAATCAAATTTCAAGGACCTATAACAAGCACATTAAACCAAGAACTTTTCAAGTGGGAGATTTAGTGTTGAGAGAGAATCCAAAAAATTAGGTTGAGAGAGAAAAGAAAGGAAAGTGGGAAGCAAACTGGCTTGGTCCTTTTTTCATTGTTTCTTCTTTTGGAACAGGGACCTACAAGTTGGCCGATTGTGATGGTGATGAATTGCAAGAACCTATCAATAGCATTCATCTTAAGAGGTTTCACACCTGATTAGATGAAAGACTATCAGAGGAAAGAGTATCAGTTGAGAGTATTAGATGAGTTATCATCACCTTTGTACATGGAAAAAGTCAAAAATACAAAAAATGAGAAAACATCAAAATACAAAAAAAAATCAGAAAGTTCAAAAGCCAAAAATAATTGGAAAAGAAGAAAATCAAAAAAAGGAGAAAATTAAGCATGAAGAAATCAAAAACATTTGGAAAATAAAAAAATGTTGTGTTGGTGAAAACCTAGAAAATAAGCGCCTTGATGATAAATAAATAAATAAATAAAAAATAAATAAATTTGAAAAACAGAAAAAAGTGCCTTGGTGAAAACCTAGCAATAGGCGCCTTGGTAGCAAGAGAGAGAGAGAGAGAGAGAGAGAGAGAGAAATAATCCCAAAAGGTGAAAACCTAGAAACAGGCGCCTTTTGTCCCTTAGGTCTTTCCTAGTTGCATGTGTACATATTGCATTTCATCATCTCATTTGTCTATATCCTCATTGCATCCGTCATTTATGCATAGTCCTAATCAAGTCTCAGAGTTGCATTTTGTCGCATTCTAGGTTCAGTTGCCCAAAGTTTCACATTGATCACATTTCTCACTTGGGGGCACGCATCATGGATTTTTGGTACCAAACAAATTCAATAGTGCAACATCTTGGTCACACATCACAAGCAGATTTTCAGATTCAGAGGAGAGATATTTTGAGAACCTTTGATGGATATCATTGTTCAACCCTAAATAGTTTGATCCAATAACACGATCCTTGAGCTTCATTGCCTTATTTAATTAGGATTAAAATTTAACAAACCCTAAATGATCAGAATTTTCAGAGTTCTTATTTGAAAATCTTGATACATTTCACAAACACTTGGAAATTTTGATGAGTTTTTCATTGACCTTTTTTGAGTCATGTTCTTTTTAGCTAATCAATGATGTTTCGACTAGATTGGCAATGATGAAGACATGATGTTTTCTTAACTTTTGTGTGACTATTTTGAGGAAGATTCTTTAACTTGTGTGAATTAGTCTAAGGACATGGTCATCAAAGAACCATCGAGGACATTCATATAGGAAGGAGGGTTAACCTTTGTTTGTTTACGCAAAAGGATACCTTGGATATTTAGATTTTCAATATCTTAATACCAGCATCCACTTTCAATATTGAATCTTATTAAACTGGTATTCAAACTCCCATAGTTGGTCATTCAACTAGTGAGGGTTGTACTTGGTTCGCAAACGGTTACCAAATGAGAGAAAGTCATATTCATATTCTTATGGTCGCAATGGCACCAGTAAGGATTGTATCGACTACTAGTTTCACAATGCTCAATGATGAAAATATATCTCTGTTTGCATTTCTTTCGCAAACCTCAAGGAAAATTAGTTGCATTGCATCTTCATGTTAGATTAATTGTATTTCAAGTTAGATTAAAATGGCTTGTATTTATAGCATTTTTCCAAGTTCAAGGGGGGAAATTAATGTTGACGATACTTCATCAATTTAATGGTTTCAAATCATCAATATGAGATTGTCTTTTGCATTCATAAGCATTAATCATTAATCATCATTCATATCAAGAGAAAAAAAAAACATTTATCATTATTCATTTATCCAAATCATCTAGAATTGCATCATACATAAAGTTGCATACATCCAAAAACCAAAAAGATAGTTGCATTCATTTATCATTGTACTAAGTATTGCATCCATTTCATTGCATTGCATAAACCATACATCCAATTAAATCAGAAAATCATATAGAAATAAATTGCATTAACATCATTTGCATCCACTATTTATGTCATAACCTAAGGCATTGCATCCATAGCATAAATAAAATTAAATACATCGTAGACTCATATAGCTTTGCATAAAAGATAATCTCAAAGCTTCATCATCAAAGGGGAATCAAAGATCATCATAGATAAATGTCTATCATCAATAAACACAAATTTGTATATATACATCAAAAAATGATCCATATAATCAAAGTCTTGATCAACAATCAAATGATACATCAATATGATATCCAGATATCATAGATCTCTCACTATCTCATGACCTAGCAGGGGCACCTGATCCATCTCCAGCAATACCTGTACCTGAACCCCCTACGCCATCGGGATCCCTATCACCTAATCTATCCTATGTAGAAGGTGGTGCCTGACTAGTACTAGCACTGGTAGGTAACTGAGCTAAAGTAGCCAATAACTGTTGTAACATAGTCGTAACCTGGTCTAACTGACCTGTCACTGCAGTCATCCCTGCATGTAATCCTCGTACATCCTAAACTGAGTTGTCCACAATGGGAGGAACTGAAGATGCCTGTGATGCTGGAGGGGCCTGAGGGGCCTGTGGCACTAAAGGAACCTATAGTATCACCGGTGCTAAGCTACTCTATGGATCTACCATCGGATCAACCTGTCTCAAAGGTGATAGAGGTCTCTGTGGACTCTGTCTATGTAGACCCTGTGCCTGTAATGGAACCTGTCTAGCCACCTGGACTTGTCTATGTCTCTGACTAGCCCACTCTACACCAACTCTAACATGAACTTGTCTCTGAGGTACTTGTGCCTACACTAGCCTTTGTCTAGGCTACCCAAATCCACCACCCCATCCCCTAGCATGACCACCCCGCATTCGAGGTCCTGCAACTCTAGGTCTCCTAGCAACAGGTGCTCTTTGAACTCTCTATCTTCAAGGTTTCTTGCCATCTCCATCTCCATTTTCATCATCTTTGTCATCATCAGAAAGATCATGAACATAAGGAATAGGCTCTGTCGAGTCTGTGAATCTAATGAAGTGATGTCGTAAGAACCACTCTCGATACTCGACAAACATCCCTGCATTAGCTACATGAGTCATCATATCCCACCTAACATATCTGAGCTGATCAATATGTGAACAGGAAAACTGATAGTCAACCTGAGCTCCCCACATGGATCTCTTTGCATGTACCCTTGCATAAAGTGCCATACCCTAGGGCATGTCCTGTACCTGGCCGTACTGATGGAGCACTCTCCCAAAGTAAAATCTCTTGATACATAGTGGTGATCAACCAATCATCCACCGAGGGGAACACATATATGGAAACTCATCATCGTCCTCTCACCACCGATCGCATCCAAGATATGGTCTCCATACAACCTGATCAATGTCATCAATAGTTTGACGCCAAAACTCAACCTTGCCTAGACGATGCTGGACAACCATGCCATCATACAAAAATGCATACGGATACCCTCAGGCTCGCACTCATGCTGAGACTGGTTTGGTGATAGGGATATTCTCCCAAGTTCACAGATGTAACAAAACTGCACCTGCTAAGAGAGATGCATTGCATCTGTATACGATCTCATGTAAATCATGATATAGATGGGCCAATATGCAAGAACCCCATTCGAATCTCCTAGGATGTGCAATCAAATTCTCCAGTATATGGCCCTATCCAACTATAAAGCCACGACCCCTCCTATCTGGAAGTAGTAATCCTCTGATAACTGCTCCTAACAATGCTAGAAAAGTAGGAAATGAAGCAAATTGTGCCCAAGTAATGCAATCATCAGCAATGGTGTTGTCTCCAAACACTTGTCTACATACGCTGCTATCATAAACTGAGTCATAATATACCCACTCTCCATGAGTCAGGATCCTCAGCAATCTGTATACATCCTCAGGTGTGATAGTCATCTTGTTGAGGGGTAGATGGAACGTGTTATGATTAGAGTGTCATCGCTCTGCCATAGCTGTCAAAAGACCTCGGTTCAGCTGAAAATGAGGGAGATCAAGAAGGAAACTGAGACCACATGTCTCGATCGTCTGTCGCTCAAGAAGCATAAGCTCATCGACCAAATAAAAAATCCAAGACACAACACCCTGTACTCGCAACTTACGGTAATGTTCCTACATTTTGAAACAGGGTGAATTATATTAGTCTTTCTATTGGTGAATCATTCTAAGTCAATCAAACACATTAAATCTATCCTTTCTCTATTTTGAGCACATCAACCTATTGTTCCTAACCTCTAGATCTTGAGAGGGATCAATTTGGCATCATTTTAATCAATCTGATTGGCATATCAAACATTCATCGATATGATTTTTCTAATATCCTAAACACTGAGTGACATTATGGACGTACATTTTATAGCTTGGAATTCAATTGAGTTATCTGGATGATTGATCAAAGGCAATTCATCTATTTTATCTCAGTTTTTCAATCTTTATGGTAGGTGGCACTTGCATAAGTGTATGTGTCTTTTTAAGCCCCGTGGCATTAAATATCTTAGACATGGCACTTTAATCATCAGAGGCGGTGCTTTGCTTAACAGGCGGCCCTTTAAAGTCCTACGTGGCTTTTTAAGTTTCCTAGGCAGCCTTGAAATTATAGGGTTTCATGGGCAGCGTTTAACTAATTAGGTGGAAAATTTTGACCTAATTCCTAGGTGGTTGTGGATTGCTCCAACACGGCTCTTAAACACGTGGAGGCATCTTTTCCCTTCCCTAGGCAGCTTTTTAACTATCCTACGTGACATTTAACAAATTTCTATATAAAAAGCATTTAAAGCATGCAATAAATGTTATTTAATGAGTAATAAATGCACTAGGAAGGTTTGAACCACTCACTGGAGGCCCGTAGTCAGGAGGTCTCTGATATCAGTGCGCTTGCTTGAACCGATGCTCTCGAATAGGGACCACCATCGCTGTCAAACGTCACAGGATCAGAGCAAAATCTTAACAGTAAAAGTGAATGAATAGTAAATTTGGGGTTTTCAACCTATTTAAGCTATTTTACCCTAATTTTGTGAGATTTTTAACCCAGTTAGACCAAATCTACATATTCTGCACACTGGGGAATTTTTCGACAACTTTTCAGCATCATTGTTTATTAGAAATGCAACCATCTTGGATCTATTCTTTCATCAAGGTACATCAAATTTTTCACATCTAAGATCAAAATATTTTCATTTCTGAGGGGGCATCATCATATCAGGATTCTGCATCATATCTTGTATCAAATTTGAGGCATTAAAAATTCAAATTTTATCAGTGGGGCATTCTGCATCAAGTTTCACATCGAGTTCTGCATTAGGGTTTCATATCAAAGTTTTGCATCAGGGTTTTATATCAGAGTTTTGCATCAGGGTTTTGCATCAAATCATTAATCAGGTTTGACATCAGTTAATCAATTAGCAATCAACATCAAATCAATGATCAGGATATCAAGTTTTCTTTGAATCAATGCGCTTCACACATCAATTCAAAGAGGGGCATTTGTAGACACCTAAAATAGACCAGGTGTCTCTTAAACATCCAAAATCTGCAAATCTTAGCCAATTGCCCTAAATCTCATCAAAATGGATCAAAATCAATCAAATGGACATTTATCAAGCAAATTGGACAAAATCATTTAAAACCAAAGGATTAAATAATCATGAAATCAAATAATCAAATTTAAGCCTAAAAGGGATCAATCAAATTATATAATTGATTTTAATCAATTAATTGTATAGTTTTAAATCAAAAATCAAATCCAACCCATTCACCCATACATGGCTAAATTTAATTAAATGATTGAATTAAATAATCCTAATTTCTTTCAACTCCAATTTGAGAGTTGAGGATCTTGTCTTCTTGTCCCACCCTTTGAGGACAACCATTTAAATGGTCCCCCCATTTGAAACCATCTCAAAGCCTTTCACTCAACCAAGGCTTGACCATGGTCAATTCACTCTACC
>MU224140.1:4813589-4826016 GCA_018584345.1 Thuja plicata
GTTGATTTTAGGAGCATATCATGAGCACTTGAATTAGAATCACACATCATTTGAGAGAATTGAGATAGATTTGAGCATGTTTATTATCAATTTCTCATTCTAGGATTGTCCTTGAGAGAGATTAAGGCTGAGAGATCTCTTAATAAAGCTTCGATAGGGAACCATGAGATGTCATGGATTTAATTATAATTCTTAGACTAAATTGATTTTTCTTTCCATAGAATTATTGTTATTGATCCTAATTTCATGAAGGTGTAATCACACACACACACACAGATGTTCTTCCTGATCCCATTAATACTCTACATTTGAAGTGGTTCTACGCTTGATGTCTGGCTAGAAGAGCCTATGTAGTGAAATTCTCAGAAAATACCAAAAAAATCAAAAAAATTGATCCTGAAGAAATCCAAAACCAGTGGAAAAAGTCCTAAAAAAAATGTATCCTCAGTGAAAACCTGGCAAACAGGCCCCTTGATACTACAAAAAAATAAAAATAGCAAAAATAGCAAAAAAAATTGAAAAATAAAAAAAGTGCCTTGATGAAAACCTGGCAAACATGTGTCTTGGTAGCAAAAATAAAAAGCTTTGCCAAGTGGTGAAAACCTGGCAAACAGGTGTCACTCGAACTCTGTGCTCTATCTATCAATGCACTGACGACACTGAACCTTCATCTTGCACTTGTGCTATTTTGTGACTCTGATTCCTTACAAATGTCCTATCCTTGCTTGGGATTTGTCTGCATTTATGTCTTAGGAATAGTCATTCTGCACTGGGGACATCTTTGCTAGCATGGTCAGTTCGCATTTGCTAGGTTGTCCTAAACGTCTTGTCTAGAATGGTTTGCCTCTCACAAACACTATTTCTCAATACTTGAACTTAAAACGTCACTATCATAAACCAAAGGTGTTTCTTCAACATCACCTACCTATAACAGACATCAAACTAGTGTTTCTCAACACTTTAATCTAGAAACTTCAACAAATCAATGTTTTTCAACACTTTAATAAAAAATGAACTAGTGTTTCTCAACACTTTAATCAACCATTATTTCTAAACACTACATTGGATTGTAATTACTGACCAAGTTAATCTCATATATACTCAGACATGAAAACATATTGCTTATATTCCAAAATTTTGATTGATGAATCTCTACTGCGCTTGAAAAATGAATCAACAGTATTTATCAAATACTACTTAAACACATAGTTTGATCTTATTTTGGTTATGATTCTTTTATGTTCCCATGATGTTTCATACTAGGGGCATCTAAGAGATTATAAATTTTCTTTGATTGATTCTCAATTGGTGATTGTTATGTCTTCCGACTAACTCCATGATGTCAATTTAAAGACAAAGAGTCACAAGGACATGGGGCATAACATTTTCTTGGTTTTCTGCGTATGGTGATTGTTCCAAATGATCCTATAAATTTCACCTAACTTGGATGTTTATGGTAAGAGCTTCCAACATAAGTGGATAGCCGCATATATCTTGATCCTTGTTATGTGTAAACTATGGTGAGGTTGAAACAATTTCCTTGTTTGTTTTCTAAATCAGATTCTCACTAAGGTGTACACTACATAATGTACCCAAGGATATGAATTTTCAAGGTCATTACGGGTCACATATCTTACATTACACTTGAATAGAAACTTATTCTAAACATTAAAAGGAGATAACTAACTTGTCGTCCTGGCTTCTATGCCTTGATGCTTACATTTATTTCCGACATTGCATCCAATACACATAGTATTCATACTTTCATGATACCAATGGGTATTAGTGACAGTTGTACTATCAGGTGATGTTCGTTACAACCAATGCCCAATGATGATAAAATGCTACAATGTATACAAAATGGGTGACAGTCCTAGGAGTCTGCATGTAGATGCATTTAAAGATTACATGATTCATTTTCAAAGAACAACATAAAAAGGACTTGAGCTTAAAATAAATTATTGATTCATTCAAAATCCAAGTTAATTACATACATCAATATTACTGATATTAGTGTCGTTTCATATCCATGACATATATTCTGCATTCATAAATGAGAAAGAGAAAAAGACAAAAACAAAGCATTCAACCATTGCATTTAATTTTACATTCTAAGTGCATCCATACATTTATTTGCATAAAGAAAATTTCAAAAACATTCATTTGCATATTCACTTAGTATCATTTGAAACACATTTATATCAGTAATAAAACAAATGAGCATAAATGATGTCATCACATATCTAATCTAACTCATCAGGAGACCAAGATAAACATAATCACATGTGCATCACATCTAAACATCTATCAACACATGAGAACCCATGAACATATCACAACTCAAGATCAACTGTCTCAGATATATCAGATATGGATCGGATAAAAAACATGAAACTGTCTACAAAAGAGTATCAGAGTACCCAGTGAATCAAATATACATGTATAAATGTCATTGTACAAAAGAATGATCTCGGAAGGATCCAGATATTCAATATGATCTAAAAAACATGATAACATGCAGTATCAAGACTAACTACCACCCTCTCCCTGATCTAGAGGAGGAGGAGGTGGTGGAATAAATGGAGTTGGTGGTGGCATGGCCCCCTCAGAGTGCTGAGCTAGGCATGAAAAAAGAAAGTTCTCTCCGACCCTCTGGAACCGCAACATGATATAAACCAAAATAGTAAGTTTCTTTTTGTCCTTGGTGCATAGCTATCCAAGCCTATGTGTCTCTCTTTTCCCTAAGGATATCACCTTTCCTGTCCCTCTCTGCTTTAAGCCGCTCAAGCTGTGTATCTCATTCTGCAAGTAGAGCCTCTAAAGTTGTAATTAGTGCTCTAATCTTCTCTTGCTCATGATCACACTGAGATAATGCATCCCCATCTCTACCAGAAGAGTCTCTTCCTGTCTCTCATCCTGAGGACCTATCATGTGTCCTATCCAGCTGAGCGTCCTATTGATGCTACCTCTGTCTCTGCTGATCTCTGGTCAAGAGTGGAATTGGATCCCGCTAGGGAGCAACGAATCTAAAGTGAGTCCATCTCTCGTTGCCACTGGCGCTCTCTCCAACACCCACCGCACCTCCACCCCTATTATCGACATCATCCTAATCATCTGGACCCTGTCCCCTGTTAGGAGGAGAGCGCCTAGCATCTCTCCCATGTCTCCCACCATCTCTACCTCCATCTCTCCCCAAAGCTCCTCTCTCTTTTTGCGCTCCCCCTCACCCTAAGACAAGATGATCATTAGTGGGATCATAATCTAGTGGATCCTCAATTTGAGGAATAGCCTCATTAGGCATTGTGAACCGTGGAAATAGACACTGAAGCATCTAAGAATGTAATCCATCTGAACACCCGACATCGACTACATCAGGTTGCAGATCCCAAGGTACTTCTACCATCTCTTGAATAGCTCTTTGTGTAGTCTCATAACCCAACTGTGGTCCCCATAGTGGTGTCTCATCACGGATCCAAGAATATATAGATGTATCCTGGCACTTGCCCTGCAACCGACCATACTACCTCAAAACACTTGTAACTAAGAATCTCTCAATGATATATCTGGTATGTCTAATCAGGGACCTGCTCTGAAAACAATAAGGCATCTAACACCTGTATGATACCCACTCCTCACAATCAAGGTAAGGATGCCATACTACTACAGTCATATCATCCAAAAGACAACGCCAATACTCCACCTTGCCTAGATGGGGCTACTATATCCATCCTGAGTATATATATATATATATGGATGCTCTGGTAGACGTTGTCTATCCACTATCGGCCGTGTAACTGGGATATGCTCCCAGGCCCAAATCTGAAGTACCAAAATGCCAAAAGTCATGCTCCAAGAATAATGATACACTATCTCATGTAACTCTCTGTACATGTGTGCAAGGATGCAACTACCCCATGCAAATCTCTGTCTCGACATAATCATCTGCTCAAGCATGTTGACCCAACCGACTATGAAACCATGTTGTCCTCAGTCATGCATAAGGATGCCTCCAATCAATCCAGTCAAGTATACAGGAAGGTGCTCATAGTGATCACACATGTATTCCCATGTCAAATACTAGTGAGTAATAGTATCATCATCAAAGAATCATTGTACTATCGCAATCGATGAAGCAGAGGTAGAATCAAACTACACCTCTCAACCAATAACAGGAACTCTCAGAATCTGCCACACGTCCTCCGATGTGACAGTAATCTCACCAATAGGTAGATGGAAGGTGTTGTGCTCTGAGTGCCACCTCTCAACCAGAGCAGTCAACAACCCTTGATTTACCCTGATATCAGGTAACTCCCTCAGCAACAATAAACCAACACAGGAAACTAACTCTGCCTCATCATCAGTCAAAGACCTTGACAAAGCAAGGACATGACTAGGATATGGTCCTCGAAATGAAACTACCTCAAAAGGAACTTGTTCAACGAATAGTAATTACAAAAATATTTGAAATCAGTGTTCTATTTAAGTAAGCTAAGCAAAAAACCTATCAGCTAAGTGTTTTAATGGTCAACAGAAGAAAAATAGTCAAATTAGGAAGTTGACTAAGTTAAAAACCAAAAATGACCTTATTTTTGCAGTGTGCGATCTCTTTCGCGGGATGTGATCCCCAATTCCTGGGATGCGACGGGGCATCTGAGATGTGATTCTATTTTTGTAGGAAGCAACACAGGATGCCGCGTGTGAACCTATTTCAATAGGGTGCAAAAGACTTTAAAAACCTACAAAATCCTACAGCATGCAATACAAAATTGAAAATAGGTTGCGATCCTAAATTTGCAGGATGCAACCCAGGAATTCAGGGAAAAATAGGAAGTGATGCGGGATTTATAGGAAGAGACACTAAATGTTAGAAATGATCTAGAATTAAAATGGCTATAACTTGAACGAAAATGCATAAAAATGAAAATTGCAAATTTTACAAGCTAGGTTTTTGAGCAGTTACCGAAGGTGGGTAGTCAGCTGGACGTTGATGTTAATGACTGAGCTTGAAATGATGCTTCTCCATGGGGACCACCATCTTCTCTGTAGAGCTCTCTGAATTACTAAGGTGAAAAGTGAAAATGAGCGAGTAAAAAGTAAATTTGGGCCTATATATTTGACTTTTTGATCTATTTAGGAGCTCCAGAACTCCTCCCAGACAACTAAAACTCATTTTGTTCTCTTTTTGATCAATCGGGAACGAAATTGAACGCCCTGATAATGTTTCACACAACACAGTCAAAATTTTCAGCCAGTTCTAAAAAATGCAGGATTGCTCCATATGTTCCAAAATTGATTCACAAGATTTACGCAATCTATTTTCTAGGTTCTGTATCATCACATTACACATTATTCATCAAAAATATTGGTCTGACATCATTTTATCAGACTCAAAACTCACATTTTAACGTCACTAACTTGGTACAAGTGTTTTTTCTCTTAGCACACCTTTGTTTCTTCCCTTTTTCTAATTGATTCTTTCTTGATCTAGCTGATCCATGCAAGTGATACATCACTCTTCAGAGGGATTTATTCTTTTCCTTCGATTTCATTCCCGAGGGGGCATGATCACACTATAATCAATCAAATTCTTGCTCGAAACAACATTAAAATGACTTCATTATCAAAAAACTAAAGGCATGACAATTCCTTGATTAAGTCAGGACTGTTGGATTGAAGGATTCGGTTCTCACAAGATGGATATCCTATGTCTACTTTTTCTTAGATTCTTATTAAAGCTCTTGACAGCTTTGTACTGACCTTCGTTCGATCAAGTTCGAAGTCGGTATATCAATTTTTAGATGACAACCAAGTTCAAAATTGGTATCTTTAAGATCTTTGCTTATTGACCTTTGTTCGATCAAGTTCAAACTCAATTCTATCAATTTAGTTCAATCAAGTGTGAGACTAATCTCATCAGGCTTTTCGCTTGATCAAGTGCAAAATTATCAAACTTTCTGAAGTCAACATCAAAAACTTTCTTTGAATCAATGCACTACTCGCACATCTATTCAAAGAGGGGCAAATGTAACCACACTAATTTGGTCTTCTCTAACCATAGACCCTATTTTCCCTAAGTGTGATCATACCCCCAATTATGTCAAGATAATTCTTTAATTTATTAGCATAATTCATTTAAATCAAATTTAATCTCCTAAGTGATTTAATCACTAAATTACATTAATTGCCTTAGACAATCAAATCAAATCAATTGTATTCTATCAAAACAAATCAAAACATGGATAAGGTAATTAATTAAAAGGAATTAAATAAAATCCTAATTACACCTCATCACTTGCAAAAGGAAATTCAATCCCCTAGCCTAATTAATTTAATTAATTGGCTATAGTCCTGATTAATTGTCAAAAGCAACCAAAAGCTTAAATAATTAATTTCCCCTATTATTGAATGAATATGTTATTTATATAATTCAATTCATTAATATTCTCTTTAAACCCCTAACCTAACCTATCTCAACCACCTTAACCATGTGTTCGAACTAATCCCAACCTATTCACCCATGCTAAGCCTAATTCTAATCTTAATCCTATCTTAACCCTCTCCCTAATGATGTCACATTCCTAATCTTTGGATTAGGAATTCAACTCATTCCCCAAAGTCAACTTTCTCAAGATCCCCTTCCCCAAAGTCCACTTTCTCAAGCTTTGGCTTATACCCTTACCATGCCTCATTGATGCACTCATAAATGCATCATTAATGCTTAAACCCCTCACCCATGCTTCATTAATGCTATCCCTCATTAAGGCTCTTACACCTTCATTAATGGCCTTATCTCTCCTCTCACTCCTGATTTATTCTATAAATAGAATGAGTTTTAAGCTCAATGGGCCTCTGATTTTGGATTGTTGAAAGCATTCTTATGTTGTTCATATTATTAGAGATCTATATTGCATTTTAGCTTTCTTATTTTGCATTGTTATAATCTTCAAATTTAAAGCTTAGAATGCATATTTCTTGAGAATGTAGATTAGTTTCATTTAAATATTTCATTCTAGGTTGTATATGTCACTGATAAATGCATAATCTGAGGGCAATTATAGCATTTTTCACACTCCTCCTAGATAGAAAGCAATGGGTCAATTTTAGTGATTGATATGCTTCCTAACTCTTGTTTTTCACTAATACAATGACTTATTGAAGTGTTGTGTTTCAGCTAATAGGTACACAAAAAAGCACACACGGTATCATATTTTGCACACTTCTTGTTTATAGTTTTAATTGAACTCATGCGGTATCATATTATTTCTTATGTTTTTTTTTTTGTTATCATACCCCACCAAGCTCGAGGTCATTAGGAAAGAGGAAGAAAACATCAGGGAAACTGAAACAAAAAAAGGTAATTAAGTCCAATTTAAGTATATTTGTTGAAATGTATTATGAAAATTTCAATGTAGTCTATATTGATGAATGCACTTGACTTGTTTATTGTATACATGTAGAATAAATTGGGTTTCTCTGAACTAATGAATGCACCAGACACTGTTGATGTTCAGGAGAGGGAGGAGGTAACATGTTTTCATATTTACTTTCAATCGCATTCTTGTTTGTTCAAAATATTTTAGAAATCATGTTCCTCTATTAGTATGTCATTTGCTATGAATTTTCATATAGGAATTTGTCATAGCTGCCTCAGATGAGCCGAATCCTCATATGAGTATAGTAGAGCCATCTGAGATTATGGTATGTATTTTTTCTATATACATGTTAAACATTTTTGTTTAGAGATGAGTACATGCATTTATAGTTTTATAACTTGATTGTCAACAACCTTGGATTATTAACTTGCACGTGAATCTCATTTACCTATTACAACTCCCTTCTCCACTTCCTAGGGATCCCTTGGATAGCACAAGAGATCTAGCTGAGGCTTCGGTATGCATTTGCATTATCTAGTGTATATATTCTTTGTATTATCTAGTATTTCTCAACTATAACATCTTTTCTATTTTACCATACAAGAAAAGGTCCGAACTGATTCATCAATTGTTTTGGCTCCCTCCAGCATAGGAGTTCCAACTCATGTTGTGGTATGCATTTTCTTTTTAGTCCATGCATTTTTTATTTTTTAGTATTTCTTGTTTAGAACATGTATTTTGTATTATTTATTTTTCTTGTTATAGGACCCTTCACAAGTGCCCGTCCATCCTCTACCTAGCCAATTTTATAGGAGTCCCTCTCGCCCATGATGGAGCCCATTTTATTTATCATTCAGCCCAAGCATAAGAGAAAGAGATGAGGTAATCAATAATTCAACTGTCAACAAATTACAACCCAATATTTATTTATTTTGAGATAAGATATATGGCTTAGAATTTGAATTGTTCTTGTGCAGAGACTTACTAACCCAAGTGTTGTTGTGAAGAACCTCAATTTTGATGATCCACCACAGTCATAGATATATATCAAGACATTGTATAGATCTAGTTGTGGTCATTAAATGACCAAATTTTGTATGTGTGTGTGTGTGTGTGTCGACCTGGACATAGTTGATGTCCACTTTTTTGTAACTCTATTATGGATTTGGCATGTACACCATGTATTGATATGTACACTATTATTGTTCATTTTGTTATATATGAAACTTCAAATTTGATCCTTGAATTTGTTGGTTGGATGTTTATGCCTTAAGTGTATTCTTGTTTCACATGACTTGCATATATGCATGTGTGTTTCTATAAATTAATGTATTTGTGTGTGTAATTCATGTATATCCATGTATATGATTCATAACCTAAATTCATGTGTACAACCTACGTGAATGACATAAGTGAATTCATGTCTATGCTTCATAATGTATGTACTACATGTTTGCTTCAGGACATAAGCAAATTTATGTGTACATTTTTTGTGATACATATGTTCACATGTATACTTTATGATTTAAGTGAATTAATGTTTGATGTGTTACATTATATTTAGGTGTATCTTTCATGCTCTATATGTATGCACTCCATGACTTAAGTGAATTTATGTTTGTTGTTGTAAGTTTTTTGTGACTGAAATACAGAGTGAGAGTTTGGTTTTTGTTCTTCGACAGTGGATGTAGGGATCTTTTATGCAATTTTGATCCCCTTGAGTAACTTCAAACATATAATGTTCCTTGGGTACACCTAGGAAGTTATAGGGGGGTAAAAGTACAAAGTTGTGTCACGTTTCGGGACCACTTATCAGCACAGCTAAATTTTCTTATTTCTAACTAAAAATTATTTTTTGTTGAACATATGGTCTAGATAGATTCATTATAGCTATTAGATAAGTGGTTACACTTTTCCAATTGGAATGAATGTTTTATACCAATTTGGGTCCAATTACCAAAGAAATAAAATTATTTCAGAAAAGCGATGTTTCAATAACCCCTACTCTTTTTAATGATATTTTAAAAAAAATATAAAAATACCCTTTTGTAGAGCTCAGAGTCAAGATTATTTTCATATAAATTTTATAGTATTTTGATTAGATATAATATATTATAATTTAAAAATACAACAACTAGGTATTTTAACATTCGAGAAGATGTTGCTTCAAATAAATAAATAAATAGTAAATCATATAAAAAAAATTAAAATTTATATTTAACACTAGAGGAGAGAGTCCTCTTCAAGAATATGTAAATTTTTTTTTTTGAATGGTGTAGATTTGATAGGAGAAATTTGGTGGGAGATGAAAACGGTAGATTTCAAATAAGTTCAACTTTGAGCAGTTATAACTGAGAAAATATCAATTGAAAACCAATGTTTCTTCTTTTCTGTACTAGCCATACATTTTATCTATAACATTTTTTGAAATTAGAGGAAAATAGATTATTTTCATATACTTGTTTGGTGGGAACTAGACCCTAGATTTTCAGCAGTTTTCAGCAATTAAAAAATGGATTTCAAAAATTTAAAAACTATGTCAATTCTTGTTCAATTTATTTAAAAAAAAATTATAGGCATAAATTTCATCCATTTTTACACATTTCATCAGTATACACCATCCTCATATTCTAAACACAAATGCCACTTTTATGTCGTTAAAGTTGAATAGTTTGCATGCTGTGGACCTCTTCCTTTATAAAAGTATGACACAGGTTTATACTTTTACCCAGGGGTCTTTTGTGCAGGGCACCTAAGAAACACCAAGCATGGATAGGAGTCTTCATGGGTTCATCTTCACATATTTGTAATCATGGTTAGATCCTAGAGATCAACCATTCATTTTGATTAGATTGGTCTCATTGTAAAGTTAATCCATCTAAGGTGTCTTTATAAACCTAAGGTCGATTAGACTCATGACCTATGATAGGATAAGTAGGTTTGATGTTTTTGGTCTAATAAAGGTCCTACTATAGGATCTAAGGGTCTTCTAAGTCCTTTCAATAGGTATAGAGGTCCTAATAGAAACATTTTGCAACATTGTCAAAAGTTACAACATGATCCAATAGTCCAACCCTTCCTATTAGTGTACAATTGCAAAAACTCACAGAATTACAGGAAAAAATTATTCGTATAGAACACATTTTTTAGTTTTACTTCCAAATCTCCCAAAGGTCCTTGGAAATTAATTGTATTATTAAAGAGTGCTAGTTGGGACAACATTTCCCAAAAGGACAAGTATTGAAACATTGGACAACTCCTCTGACTTAGGAACCCTCACTTTGGCTTGGAAGGGCTAATTGGAGCACTTAATGAAGGAAGTACCCTTCAAACCTTGAAATCCACCAATATAGAACTTGGGACACCTTGGGGCACATGACAAAACATCATTTTTTCATTTTTGGGTCTTGAAACAATACTCATCGAAAGTTATTGGGAATTGAGCATCTAGTCTATGATTCTCTGCCGGTCACATACCACTAACAATTAGAGAGCATTCAGAACTGTTCATTGTGGGACCAAATCATCAGCTACATTTGCTGGGTAAACACTATGGGAGACCTTTCTTCCCTCTCATAGCATCAAGAACGTTCCAACGCATATCCGACCAAAGTGTCCCCAAGGTGCACTAAGCCAAATTGGGCAACAATTTTTGGAGATTCATATCTCAGATCTCGTGAGAGATATCTGAGATCCATGAAGTGCACAAGGAGTGTCTTGGGAAGCTCTAAAAGTATGTATCTCAGTTCTTGTAGATTCTAATTGGATTCTATTTGGTGAAATGATCTCGGTTGGTGCAGAAAGTTGCATTGTTGCTCAGTTGAAAGTTGCTCAATGGTGCATCTTTCAAACTGTTCATCGTGGGATCAAACCATCAGCTCCATAAGCTCTAGTTGCTTGGTTAAACACTAGGGGAGACCTTTTTTGACCTGTGAAGCATCAAGAATTTTCTGACACAAGTTGAACCAAAGTGTTCCCAAGGTGCACTAAGCCAAATTGGGCAGCGATTTTTGGAGAGCCATATCTCGGACCTCATGAGAGATATTAGAGATCCGTGAAGTGAAAAAGGACTATAATGGGAAGATCTACAAACATGTATCTCAGTTATGAGAGATTTCTCTTGGATTCCATTTGGCTACCCAATCTGGGTTGGTGCAAAAAATTGTATTGTTGCTCAGTTGAAAGTTGATCAATGGTGCATCTTTCAAACCGTTCATCGTGGGATCAAACCATTAGCTCTATTAGCTCCATTTGGGTTGTTAAACGCTAGGGGAGACCTTTTTTTTTTTATTGCAAAGCATCAAGAACATTCTGGCGCAAGTCAGACCCAAGTGTTCCCAAGATGCACTAAGCTAAATTGGTAAGTGATGTTTGGAGAGCCATACCTCAGACATCGTGAGAGATATCAAAGATCTGTGAAGTGCACAAGGATTGTCTTGGGAAGGCCTACAAGTGCATAGCTCAGTTTTGGGAGATTCCACTTGGATTCCATTTGGTGACCCAATTTTGGTTGGTGCAAAAAGTTGCATTGTTGCTGAGTTGAAAGTGATGCAGTCCAAGCTCGGAGGATCCAATAAAGGACTGTCCAAACTTGCATCCAACAACAAGAACACATAATGGAAACTACACAACACATGATATATCAATATCAACTTTATATTATCTCAGAATTCCAATTACATGCAACATGCCGGGCTGTAAGGTCTTCCTAGTTAGGGTCAATTACATTAATAGATTCAACAAGATCTCACAAGATCCAGCCTTATAAATTTGCCTTATAGCTAAGGGGAAGAAATCGGATCTGAACTTGTGCTCGCAAGCCACCAAGCAATCTACAATCTCAATCTACCCACTTACAACTGTAACCACCTGAATTTGGTCTGTCGTAACTATGGACCCTATTTTCCCTAAGTATTATCATACCCTCGGTTTATGTCCAAACGACCCTGTTACTGCTTGGCATAATTCTTTTAATCAATTTAATATCCTAGGTGATTTTTATCACTGATTTATATTAACTATTATAGCCATACAATTCAAATCAATTTTGACCA
>MU224140.1:4846011-4868450 GCA_018584345.1 Thuja plicata
TATGCAACTGATTACACTCTTTCTAGTTAGAAGGCAATAGGCCGATATTAGTGGTTTTACATGTTTTGACTAACCTTTCAAGCTAATGCAATGACCTATTGAGTGTTTGTGTCATTTTCAACAGGCAGCCATTTACACACACACAACAACTATCTGCAGCAACTTACAATCTTTCTTCTTCTTAGCTTACTCTACTATCCTTTACCTATCATGCCATCCTCTTCTTTGTTTGTCTCTCTAAACATCAACCTAAACTCTCTTTTATACACACTTGCCACAAGTTGGCTTGTAAACAATAATTAAATGACCCAGTCGGCCATACACTCTACAATGAACATATATTAAATGCACCACTTGGCTGCAATTAATAACAAAATATATAAGAAAACACATCAACCCAGATTTAGGCCCGCACAAGATCCAATGCCACAGATCTGCATGCCTCAAAACTCAACATTATCCCAATGACACCCTCAAATCATGGATGAAATATCTAATCTTCGCCCAATCCATAAACACAAGTCGGTGAACCTCAACAACCAGTCGGTAAACAAGCACACCGAGAACCAGGCCACTCGATGAATGACACAACCAAGCAGAACTCCACCAAACAAACACCACCGAGTAATATGCTATCGAGCAAGACACCACCAAGCTGCACACACCGATAAACTACCACTAAGAAATGTACCCCAAGTAGAATATCACAACAACACCAAGTACCACTGAGTTGAGTCACCGAATCCAACAGTGAAGCAATACATCTTTCAACCGAGAACTGCCACCAAAGTGACCAATCACCTCAGGTCTCCAAACAAGTTAACTACTAAAATAGAAATCAAACCAAAACATATTTTTGGTGACACGAGATTTCCAACTACCCCAGGATGCTCCTACATAAGACACCCCAGGTGCAAAAAGATGTTCTTAGAAGCTAGATGAACATATGTTGGGATTCAACAGATAGATCCCAAAGTAGTTCTTGAAATACATGTCTTCCAAGTCCTCAACCGACACACTCTTTCCTCAGTTCTTCTTCTGCTTCCTTTTGCCAGAAGTACCTGCTGATTTATCTTCACATTCATGTCTGCACGATCTACTACAACTATTTCCAATCTGCTACCAATGCTCAAGTTCCTCTTACCGAGCTCTGCATCCTTCAAAGTAATCAAAATAGACGTCTTCCCATCCTTTAGTATAGTAAATGAATTTCTTTTCTAGTCATGAATAGCCTCTCTATCATACTGCCAAGGTCTACTGAGTAAAACATGACAAGAACTCATCTCCGCAATGTCACATAATACTTCATCTCTATAAGTACCAATGTAAAAACTCACCATGCACTTCTCCTTCACCTCTACTACATGACTATCTTGTAACCAATTTATCCTATAAGGACAAGGATGCCTCAACATTTTCAAACCAAGTTACTTCACCATATCTTCAGCAACTAGGTTGTTAGTACTTCCTCCATCAATAATCACCTTACAACATTTACCACTAGACTTGCACACAGTCCTGAACAAGTTCTTCCTCTGACAAGAATCAGCTTGCTTAAAGGGAAGAAAATTTCTCCTAAGCAAAAGATTCATACCCTCCATCTCAGGTTCATTCTCAACAACCTCATTCACCACAACATTTCGGTGACTACCGACCTTCTTATCTACATAGGGACATTCAAATGATCGATGTCCTTCTTCTCCATAGTTGTAACAAGTACCTCTGAACACACCTCTACTTGTCTTTTTCCTTGGTTCAATAGGTTTCGGTTCCTCCTCAACTTTTGGTTTATCTTTTACTGACTGTTCATGCTTCTCTTTCCCTCAGGAATTACCATAATGTCTTATTTTCAACCCGTCTTCTTCCTTCAATGCATACTGATAAGAATCTTCTACCGGTTCAATCTTTAACATACCAATCTCATCTTGGATATTGAATTTCAGACCGTTAACATACCTCACCACCTTTTCTTTAGAAAGTTCTCTATGTCTAGACCAAATACTCAACTTGTAGAACTCCTCGGTATAATCTTCCATAGTCATCTCCTTCTGTTTCAAATTTTGCAACTTCTTAAATAATTCAAGCTCATAGTCGGCAGGAATGAACTTAGCTTTTAGCTTTTTCATGATCAACCTCCACCGATTGATCTTCATCTCACCTTCTTCTTCTTTGTCCCTCTGCAACTCTTTCCACCATAAAGCAGCATGTCCTTTCAACTTAGTTTGTGCCAACCTCACTTTAAGCGAATCTTCAATGTCTTCCAGCTCAAAGTAGTCTTCTAACTCACCGATCCAATCAATCAGATCCTCGGGTCTCAATGTACCTACAATATTGGAAACATCCATTTGGTAGCTTGTACTCAACTGAGCTCCAGATCTTTGCAATCGATCATACCTATCTCCTCTAGATCTCTCTATCTGATCGACTCTGTCATCGCCACTAGATCCAACAACTTCAAAGTCTTCAGCAGCTTCTTCATAACCATCATCTGTTCTTAGACCTCTATGAAATATAACATTTTTGATACCTTCTATGATTTCATTCTTCATTGCCATCATCTCAGATCTAAATCTTTATGTTATCCTCGCTTCCACCTCCTCAGAAAGATCTGCAATCGCCCTAGGGTCCAATCTTCTCGGAGGCATCTCTTGAGATCTTCAAAAAACCCTAAGCTCCACAAGAAATGAACTAGCATATTTGATACCACTTGATGCAGTCCAAGCTTGGAGGATCCAATAAAGGACTATTTTAACTTGCAGCCAACAACAAGAACACACAATGGAAACTACACAACACATGATATATCAATATCAACTTTATATTATCTCAGAATTCCAATTACATGCAACATGCTGGGCTATAAGGCCTTCCCGGTTAGGGCCAATTACATCAACAGATTCAATAAGATCTCACAGGATCCAACCTTATACATTCACCCTATAGCTAAGTGGAAGAAACCAGATCTGAACTTGTGCTTGCAAGCCACCAAGCAATTTGCAATCTCTATCTACCCACTTACAACTATCTGCAACAACTTACAATCTTTTCGCTTATTAGCTTACTCTACTATCCTTTATCTATCATCCCATCCTCTTCTTTGTCTATCTCTCTAAACATCAACCTAGACTTTCTTTTATATACACTTTCCACAAGTCAGCTTGTAAAAAATAATTAAATGACCATTCGGCCATACACTCTACAATGAATAGACATTAAATGCACCAGTCGACTGCAATTAATAAAAAAATACACAGGAAAACTCATCAACCTAGATTTAGGTCCACACAAGATCCAATGCCACAGATCTACACGCCTCAGAACTCAGCACCTAATCCATAAACACAAGTCAGTGAACCTCAACAACAGTCGGTAAACAAGCACACCGAGAACTACACCACTCGGTGAAAGACACAAACGAGTATAACTCCACCAAACAAACACCACCGAGTAATATGCTACTGAGAAAGACACCACCGAGCTACACACACCGAGGAAATACCACCGAGCAAGGTACCCCAAGTAGAATATCACAGCAACACCGAGCACCACTGAGTCCAGTCACCGAGTCCAACAATGAAGCATACATCTTTCAACTGAGAACTGCCACCAAAGTGACCGATTACCTCAGGTCTCCAAACAATTTATCTACTAAAATAGAAATCAAACCAAAACATATTTTTGGTGACACAGGATTGCCAACTACCCTAGGATGCTCCTGCATCAGAAAGTTTCTCAATGATGCATATTTCAAACCGTTTGTCGTGGGACTAAACTGTTAGATCCATCATCTCCAGTTGGTCAGGTAAATGCTAGGGGATACCTTTTTTCTCTTGAGAAGAATCAAAAACATTCTGATGCAAGTCAGACCAAAGTGTTCCCAAGGTGCACTAAGCTAAATTGGGCAGAAATTTTTGGAGAACCATATCTCAGACCTCGTGAGAGATATCAAAGATATGTGAAGTGCACAAGGACCGTATTGGGAATTCCTACAAGCATGTAGCTCAGTTTTGGGAGATTCCACTCAGATTCCATTTGGCGACCCAATCTCGGTTGGTGCAAAAATTTGCATTATTGCTTAGTTGAAAGTTGCTCAATGGTGCATGTTTCAAACTATTCATTGTGGGACCAAACCGTCAGCTCCATCAACTCTAGTTAGCTAGGTAAACACTAGGGGAGACCTTTTTCTCTTGCAAAGCATCAAGAACGTTTCGACGCAAGTCAGTCCGAAGTGTTCGCAAGGTGCACCAAGCCAAATTGGGCAGTGATTTTTGGAGAGCCATATCTCGGACCTTTAATAGATGCAATTTAAATACTGGCTTCCGGTCATTAGTAACTTTAACCAATACAGGAGTGGCCATGATGATTTTCTACACGAAACACAAAAAACACCTTTGTAACAAATAAATACCGCTTCGTTTGTCGATATGGGTTCTTCTAACACTTCTTGAAATTCTAGCTCAAAATCACAACTTCAAATCATCAATTACTTCTAATCACCTTAGAATTACTCACAAGTGCCCTTCATAGCTCATAGAATGCATTGTGAAAAATGAACTAAGTCTCACTCAATTATTCAACCATCTCTTGTCTCTTAGCCCTAGAAATATTCAACTACTCCTTGAGTTTCTCAATCATATCTTCAGCCTCTGCAAGTTTCCTTCTATAAAACTCCATGTATTCCTCAAGGACCTCTTCCAAGCTGTTAGGATTCTTCAATGCAACTAGGCTTTGATACCAATTATTAGTATATAGAGGCACTGGGGTGGGGGGGGGGGGGTTGAATAAGTGTAAACAAGTAATGAACCAATTCAACCAATAATTGGATAATGCTTTTAAATAAGTTCCATGCAATTAAACATGTAAGTGTAATGATGCAATAGAAGTAAAACAATTCAAATGCCCACAAAGCATAACATATAAAACCATAATTTTAATTATAGATTATGCCTATTACTTTGGTTCGACAAAATATTTTCAAGGTAGTTGCTTTAGAAAAGATTAGGTCTATTACACATGACAACACATGACAAAGATATAAGATAGAAAAGAACATACATACAACACATGAAAAAGATGTAGTATGAAAATAATGCATACATACAATGCATGGAAAAGATATAATATGAAAATGAACTTACATACATAAATACAATGCATGACAAAGATACATACATAAATACATAATATGAAATGAACATACATACATAAATACTACACATGCACCATTATTATAATTTAGAGAAACATGAGATATCCACTACATGAGCCATTGTTATAATTGTAATGAATCGTAATTCACTGATATGCTCTTAGTTAAATGGTACACAGTAAACTATACAAAATGTGGCCCCTCGGCATATACAAATCAATCTTTCAATAGAAAATGTGGTCTCCAAATATGCATGTAGACCACTTCATAGTCATTTATATTTACAAAAAAGCGAAGTTAGATTGTTTCGCAAAATTTATATACAAAATTGTAAAAATAATTCTACCATTTTGTAGAATGATTCTTCATGATGAATCAAAACTAATTGAGTGAACTTTATGGATCAGCTCTAACCCTTATTGTGTCATGTATTGCCTCGTGTTAAGATTCATGAAGTTTCCATAAATTCTTCTTACGAGGTCTACCAGTATACTTTATAAAAAAATCATAGAAAAAAAATACTCATCAGAAAAATTACAAAAAAATACACAACTTCTAGATCTCACTCTTACCTATCATCCTACCAAAGGGATTTTAAAAAGAGTAATATAAAGCTATATCTTTTGTACAGTGCACATAAACAACTATGTAATGTTTTTTCTGAAAAAATCAGGAACAAGTTTTCGCGCGCGCAGGGTTTGACCCTCTTAATCTTATCATTTAAAAAAAAAAGTATTTTAGAAACTAGATTTAGAGCACTAAAATTTGTTTTTTTTTACACATCTTCTTATTTTGAGTGCATGACCTTCAAACGTTTGTTCCAAGTTCAGGTTTACCCGATTTCAGAAAAAATGTGTCCACTTATACCCCCCTTTTTGGTTCACAAATTGGTGCACATACCCTTATACTGTGTTCTTGTTTGTAGTGGATGATTTTCTAACTTGGTTTTGGGTCTCACCTTACTCTGTGGAGACCTGCATTAAATAGTTTCATGTTCAAGGGGTATTTTTGGCCAACTAATTGTTGCTACACGTTACCCTATTCCTATTTTTGGAGGGTGTGTGCTAAGCTTGTGTACAGTTTGGGATCACATGGATATTGTGTTATAACATATCAGGTCCTCTTGATCTCTTGGATAGGAATAGTTTCACCGAAATTATGTTTTGGCGGCTGACTCTTTGGGATTACCCCTTGTACCTTATTTTTTCTAACCTAATTAATGTTTGGCATTAGTGTAGATGGTATAGATAGAAGATTGAAACAATTACAAAAAGTGTCCAGAATATGTGTGAGAAGTGGGAGATGCAAATTTGAGAAAGCAACAGTGAGTGGTAGAAGTTATGAAGTTGACTTGATAATGCTTTCTTGAGACATCATGTCAAAAGCATCTACTTTCTAAGGAGAATGTTGGAAACCTATTTCATTATACTTTAATTCATGTATCTTGTGTCGAGAAAATGAGTTTATTCTCCATGCCCTTTTGTATTTTGCATTGAAGAAGTGATCTTGAATTTGCAAGTCCTTTGTATCTCATCCTATCACAATGAGTCTTGGAAACAAGTCTAGTATTGAGCCTCTTGTAATACGTTTCATATATTATGAGCTATTCTCACTATGGTTTTCCCCTCATTAGGATTTCCATGTAAATCTTGTGTTCTCATGTGCATTGGTGATGATTGTCTTATCTTTCATTGATATTGATTAAAGTTACATGTTTTGGAATTAAAGCAAAAAGTTTAAGATTGTATTCAATAGATATATTCATCACATAGAGCACATTGAGCACCCTTTCATTTCTTGGGCCATCATTCAATAATTATTTGGAGATCTCGAATCTTCATCTAATTGTGATGTTTCCTTCATTGTGACGCATATTGTCTTGGCCTGTGTGGACAAATCTTTAACAAGTGATTAATTCCCATATAGTGCTCCTTCACATACTATTGTTTCGATGGTTGAGGACACTTCATATATTGTTGCTACTTCTAAGTTCAGTGATGCTTCTTTGATATCCAATGGTTCTACATATTAGAATTTTCATCAACTTCTAGATATAGCTCATTAGAACAAATTTCTACCAGACATTGCATTTTTTTAGTGTCCCACAATGCAAACTTGGAGGACACCATTGAGGAAATTCATATCCTCTTTCCTAGTAGCTCCCATGGAGTTGCTTCTCCTTCTTCCAATGTGACAGCCACTTTTTATATTTCTCAAATTCTGTTTCTCTCTCCATTCTCTTCTTCTCCATCTCTACATCTTCTCTATCTTCCTCTCTATCTCAATCACCTTAGTCCCTCTTTCTATCCCTATCTCCCTCTCCCTCCCTCTCTCCCTCATAACATTACCCTATTGATAATGTCACTTGATTATGCTCTTCATGATGCATTATTGACATGAAGCTATCTCTTATCCATTGTAACCTTTATAGCACAAACAACATCGTTTTCCAAAAATAAGCCCAAAAATATTTTCCTAATTGACCTTCAACACATATTCAACATACCTATTGCACACCAAAGTGCAATTGCTAGTTTATTTTTTATTGGAGAAGGAAAAATTTACCAAAATTCAAACTTTAAATTAATATCCAATAAAAAGATTTGAGCTCTATATTTACCAAAAAAAGAAAAAAGAAAAAAAAGAAAACAAAACGAAAAATTCAAAGTTCTTACCTCACCTCGTCGGCTATGACGAAATTAAAGCTGTCCTCTTAAAATAAATGAGTGGAGTAGGTCGTTACGCTTTTAATTGCATATAAAATCCGAAGTCTGTTCTAAAATTCCAAATTTGCAGAATTAACGAACGAAAGAAGAAATATTAAAATAAAGAAGGAAGGGTTTTAATTCATTTTGGCCATGGCGAGTCACCGACTTTTCATGTTTTTACTCATCTCTCTTGTGTTTGGTAAGATAATTTCATTTATGCAAAGGATCTGGTATTTACACTTTATTTAAATTTATTTTTGCTATCGTTGAGAATCATTGTTTTTAAATTTAGAATTTGATTTTTGTGAGATTTTTAAATTGTCGAAGCAACTTCCTGAAGAATTTTGGCTTGATTTCATGAGGTGGAACACAGTCTTTATAATAGTTACGAAATAATTCTTTGCTGAGGAAGAATAAAACAATCAACAAATGGTCTTAATGTTATTTTATAATTTATTTTTTATTTGGGTTTTATGTAGTAGCGAAATTTTTCGGTACAAATTCTTCCAGTAGGTAAATCGCTTTCTTTAGAAATGCAAGTAAGTGTTACAATGATTGATTTAACTATGCTAATGGTACGAGCTGAAGTAGTAAATTATAGTAGTTTTAATAGTTGAAATTTTTATTCTGAAGATATTATAGACGAACATGTATAATTGCATAATTGTTGAAGTTTAATCAAATTCACTTGCAAGTTCTTAGTGTAAGTCTTCATTAATCTGGACCGAAAATTATTCTGCTTTCTCTAGAAATGCAAGTAAGTCTTGCAATGATTGATTTAACTATGCTAATGGGACGAGCTGAAGTAGTATTGCGGTTGTAATAGTTGAAATTTGTATTCTGAAGACATATTATAGATGAACATGTATAATTGTTGAAGTTTAATCCAATCCACTTGCAAGTTCTTAGTGTAAGTCTTCATTAATCTGGACCGTTAATTATACTTTTTAGTGGACATCCATCAAGAGATGTAGTAACTAAAAATGAAAGAGTTCGGAAGGTACTCTAAGCAGTGGGTCAGGTGGTGCACATTAATTTCAGGATTAGTTGGCAGTCAAGATGGTACTAAAAAACCTTGGGCTCTGGTTTCAATTGTTTGGAGAAAATATATTACTATCAGTTTTATCTTACAAATGTTTAATTAAATTGGATCCTGTAGAAGCTACCAAAGCTACCAGAATTGGGTCATTCCAACAGTTGTAATACTCACTTGTATGCACTAAGAAGGTCTATCTAACATGTGTAATGAAAAATTAAGCTTTATAAAGCAATCTGAAAGATGAAAGTGCAACGATGAAGGTTTAAGAAAGCATTTTGGTTTGGTCCGATGATGACCTGCAATGATGGTTAATGTATAAAAGAAAAATGAGTGTAATGAAATTAATAATGCAATGATGTGCTTATCCACAAACACATGATTGACATCTAGACGCAGAAATGAATCACATATAGGGTGGAGGCGACAAAAGGCAATGTCTAGGAGAAGGGTATGCTTAATTGGCAGGTAAGCAGGCTGATTGTCTTTGATATGATGCCCAAATATATCCCCTATAATGTGCCTTGCTGAAGCTGTTAAATTAAGTGGTATCAATTATCCTTTTTGAAGGGGTTAAGGACGCGTTGTTGTCTGCGGCTCTTGTCACGTTCCTCTTCTTCCCTTCGTCTCTTTTCCTGGTACCTTTGTAGTATTTGTTGACGGTGATGTTCCTGCTCCCTTTCAGTCCGTTTCTTCTATTTCAAGCAAATTTTGGGCAAGCAACCTCAGAATGCTTTCGAGAAGGTCATACACAGCTGATCGCATCAAGAGTTCGTCGCGTACCATGCCTTCAGGGACCGCTCTCTCGCGGGCTTCCCTTTCCATGTACTGGTCGATCGACACTCCCCACGTGCGCACCAGGTCCCGCGTCAATTGATCTTCCTGCGTTACTTTCTCCTCTTCTTTGTCATTGCCTGTTATGGGCACTTGCTGTTTGAATGGTGCCCATTACTTTGCTATCACTCCAGATTCGAACAAGCAATGATGCCGAATGTTTGACCCATAGGGTAATGTTTAACACATACGAGAATGTAAAGTAAATGTAACAGAACAAATGCAATATAAGATACCTCACATATACATGTTCATTAATCTCATAATTGCTTACAATGTATCTCAGAATGACATCAACAATACATCTATTTCATAATGACAACCACAACATATCTCGGAGATAAGTACATGGATCTGTATAGGTGTCGAGGGGGTGCGAGTGCCAACCGTCGGAGCCATCGCCCTACTACCTAGCCCTCGACAAACACTAACAAACACTAATTACTCAACAACAACCACCAAGGAGGTAGAGCAAAAATCCATTGTTGAATCGCATTTGGGCAGCTTCGTAAATACGTTTGGTACATCAAGAGATGTCTACCAACTATTGGAAGGAGTTCTCTATTAATTTCAAGTTTTATTTAAGAGGTTTGCTTGATTGTTGAAGGCTTTTTTGTGTTTTTTTTAAACCAAAAATTGAATTATTCTTTACATTTCATTTGTTCTTTCTATTTTATTTTACTTGATCAAAGAAAGTGTCCCAGGTGTGCTTGATTTTTTTTGAACAAACCCTAGGTGTCTTTTGTAATAAAATTCTAATTTTATTGTTGTAATCCCTACATTTTTTTGTATTAGTTTAGTAATTATAAATCAAAATTCACAAATGTTAATTTTTTTGTACTTATATGTATTGCAGCAGCGTTGAGATTTTCAAATCATCTCTATCATGATATCCAAAACCCAAGTTAGAAGGGACCCATTTTGGAAACATGCTGAACCTTTTCCTTGGGCAAAATAAAGGAGAGGCAAAATGTTCTTTCTGCAAAACAATTTATCATGGAGGAGGCATTAATAGATTGAAATACCATCTTGCACATATACCATCCTCTGATGCTGTGCCATGCTCACTTGTTGAGTTTATATCTGAGGTGCAAGTGCAGTTTGGAAAAGTTAAGCTACTAAAAGAAGTGAAAAAGAGGTAAAGAGAGGGATGACAAACATTGGTGGTAGTTGAGAGTCTTCTTCCATGCCTTCATTTCGCCCTTCTTCAGTTGCTGGGTTTGGTAGTGCTACTGTCGGTGGCCTTGGTGCTAGTGCTAATGCTAGTGTCAATGGCAATGGCAATGGCAATGTTAGCATTGGGCCTAGCATTCTTAAATCTAGGATGGATTTATATCTTTTGCCATGCACTACTCCATGTTCCCATTTGTCGATTGAGAGCATGGGTTGGGACAAGAACATACATGATGCAACTAGACATGCAATTGAGACTTTTGGTTCTACTGCACCATTCCATTCCATGCAGCTAGGTAATTCATTTTTGTTTGATTATTTAAAAATTATAACTTGATTGTTTGTCTCTTGATTTTTTATATATATTAAAAGGTATGTCGAATTCAAATTTAAATCCTTCATTTTACAATACCTATTTTATTTAATTTATTTGTGACATATGGTAGGTCTCCTTATTGGCAAAATATCGTTGATGCCATTACTATTTATGGGGCGGGGTTTAAAGTTCCTGGGGAAGATGACATAAAGGGCTCAATTTTGACACAAGAGGTTGCTGATGTAAAAGCCACAATAGAGGAGCAATAGTTAATATTAAGGAAGAAGGATTGGACCATCATGGCTGATGGTTGGACTGGTAGAAGAAATATGACATTGCTGAATATTCTTATTTCTTTTAGGTGATTGTACTAACTAGAATAGATTGATTTAGTGATTAATAATTTGAATTTATTCTTTATTGAATCATTGATTTTCTTTCTTTTTTCAGGTAGCACCGTATTCATCAAATCAATTGACGCTTTAGGACATGCCAAAATTGCCACATTCCTTTGTGAAGCTTTAGAGGAAGTCTCAGCCGAGGTGGGTGGGGAGAATGTGGTGCAAGTGGTGATGGATAATGCAACAAATTATCTTGTTGTAGGTAGACTATTGATGAAGAGGCACCTATCATTATTTTGGACTCCATGTATTGCCCATTGCCTTGCCCTGAAATTGGAAGGTTTTGGCAAGTTTGCATGGATCAAAACATGTATGGAGTCGGCCAAAAACATTTGTAAATTCGTAGATAATGGCACATGGGTCCGCAACCTAATGAGGCAAGACACAGGACAAAAATAGTTCTCTCGTCTTGGCGTAACTCGATTTGCAACATATTTCATCACATTACAATCCTTGCTTTGGTCAAAGAGAGCTTTGAGGTGTATGTTTATTAATGAGGAGTGGAAATCCTAATCCAATGCTAAGACCATTGCAGGGGTTGATATGGAAAATTACATGTCTAATGAGCTAGGCTTTTTGTTTACGTGGTGCGGATATTGTAAAGGTAAATGAAAATCTAATTCTACAATACGTCTTAATTTCTAATCATATTTTTCTTTTATTTGCATGTTTTTGTTCACACTTAAGTTAATCTTTCACAATAATTGTAGTTCCTTGAGCCTTTGGTAGTTCTATGAGTTGCTAATGGGGAGAATCCCGTAATGGGCTACATATATGAGGGCATGGATAGGGCCAAGGAGGCCATTAGATCCATCTATGCGGGAGAGGGTAGTTATCATTGCATATGATAGATCATTGATAGGGGATGACACCTCCAACTTCATAAGCCCCTACACATAGTCGAAGGCAGATGAGAAGGTTTTGAATGGGCTCTACTCAATGATAGTGCGGATGTCACCTAGTGGTTCAACGCAAATAGTCCAAGATTGAGACCTTTAGACTTGCACAACGAGAGCTCTTTTCTTGTGGCATGTAAAAAGATAATCAGACGACATTGCAACTAGGTAAAAATTAATTAAGGGCATATGTTAAGTTTAAAAATGTAAAAACTTTCCTCTTTTTATACTGTTATTAAATGTTGAAACTTAAAGTTGGATAACGAGATTGATTTTTTACTAAGTTATCAAATTAGGTATGGATACGGGTATAAGCATGAAGATACAGTATGCTGGTACAACAATGTTTTTAGAGGTTGAGGATGTTTAGATACATCAATGAAAAATACATATAAAATATATATTTATAAATATAAATGAATAAAATTTATATATTTATGAACATTAATACATAATAATATATATAAAATACGAATAAATAAATAATATATAATATTAGATACATGTCTATATATAACTAATACCATATTACATTTTTTAAATATATTCAAATTTAGTATATTAATAAAATAATATCTAAATCATTATAATATTTTTTTAATAGATTAAAAATTATATTATTAGCAACTAAAGTCTAACATTTATACCAAAATAAATATTAAATATAGACTACTGAATAGCTTAATAATTGACCGACTCGACTATCATTGTACGAATGATGTTGTCGGAACATGTGTGGAAGCAACACTAGGCGAGAGTATAACAGGGGCCGATTTAGCAACAATCTTTGTTTCTTCCCATGCAAAAAGATGCGAAGAGTTCCATTTGCAATCATTTTGCTCTTGCAGGGCAAAGACATTTAGGGCTTCTTTTAATCCATAAATGAATTTTTCAAAAGTTGTGTCTACTCTTGGAATCACTTAATATTATTGCTAGAACCACGACATTTGTGCTGGAATGGATAAGATTTTACTAGGTAAGGGTGGGATCATTTCTAGTGAAAGAAAAACAAACCTTGGTTGAATCCACATGCAATTTGAACTAGGGTTGATTCATTTTCATACCCAGAGTCAGCCTATATATAGGCTGATTTGGTAATCTAGATTTTTTTACTCTGTAATGAACTTTTCCTCTTTTTTATCTTATTATTAAATGTTGAAAGTTAAAGTTGGATAATGAGTTGAATTTTTTCTTTTTCTCATCTCAGCTAGGTGGTGGGGAATGTTTGTTGCTAAGGTACCAAATCATTAAAGGGTTGCAATTCGCATAGTAAGCCACTTTGGGCTGTGAGCGCAATTGTAGTATGTTTGAGCACATACACTCTAAGAAGTGCAATAGATTGTCCTTGGAGAGTTTAAGTGATCTAGTCTAATTGTCAATGTTCATTATGACCTTTATCTTTGCCTCATATAGATTTTGGGCACTGACCCCACCTCCATCATGCTTGAGGAGGTCGATCCACAATCTAAGTGGATCACTTAGGCTGAGAATCCTATATTTAGTGATGAGGACCTCGATTGGGTTGACTAGCAATATAGAGAGGCTAAGATGTAGCCATGGCAAAAGAGGATTATAGAGCACGTGCAAACACAATTGATGTTGGAACGGGTGACACAGAGATAGAGGTAGAGAATATGGCTGCAACATCATCTAGGACCTACCTTAGACGCTTTCGTAGGAAAGATGCATGCTCCTCTAAGCCATAGATTTATAATTTAACTTTTGATGCTATAGATTTCATATACATATTGTATGCATGCTCCTCTGAGCCATAGATTATTAATTTAACTTTTGATGCTATAGATTTCATATACATTTGACAATATGTATAATTTTATATATCTGAGTGTGTTTTTCCTTCAGCTACAATTTGCATTTATACTTATGTGATCATTGTTTACTTGTGTATGTGATCAAATTAGCTTCTATCTAATGATGTTATTGTGTCTTTATGGTTTATTTAATAAAGGGTACATGAAACAACTTTTATATCCTTAATAATCTTTGAATATCTTGGGTTTTTCAATTTGCCAAGTTTTTGTGTCGAGTCCTAGTTTGAGTCCAAAATCAGCTTGCCTAGTCCAAGGTGAGTTTGAGTCTTGTAACTGTGGTCACAACTTCATGCAGCATCAATATGTCTCTTCCTTGGGGCAAGTCTGCATTGATAGAAGACTTTGTGTACCCCTTGCATCCTGGCTAAAATCCCCCTATCCCTTTTCTTTACTTTAGTTCACATGTGTTATAGAAAATACATGCTCGCTAAATTAGGGGCAAATTTTAATGTCTTAAATTGCATGCTTTGCAATTTCACATCACACAAGCCTCCCCTTTAGATTAATAAAAGACAATCATCCAATGTAATACTTAATCTAATTGAAAATACTTTTATTTGATAAATACCTCTGACTTACCAAACCTTTAGTTTGGATTTCTTCGGACAAATATGCCATGCACAGACGTTAACATAATGTGCTAGAGCCTACGAGAATTTGTGATTGCATTGATGGTTGGAACGTTACACTCTTAGCATTTTGACAGTGTAACAACTGTGTCAAGTTGTACACACATCAAAAATGATTCTGGGCTTCCTATTACCAAAGTTTGAATTCTCATATTGGCTCTAAGGATTGCTCTCTTCAACATAGTTAGCTCTCTCTCTCACATTCTCAAAGAGTTTCTTGAACATTCTCGCTTTTTTCTGACATACAATAATCTATTACTCTTTCTAAGCTCTCATAGCTTGAAGGATCAATCAGCCTTTCTTGTGGCATCTATAGGAAGATAACTCTGTTTATGGACAAATTGCCTTCATTTGCTAGGAGTTTGGTAATCGTGGTCTTTGAAGCTTTTTTGTGATACATTGTATTTCCTTTTATTTAGTAGTATATTGTTCTATTTGCACATCTCTTTAATTGCAATTCATCTTGGTTCTTTATGGAGGTAGGAACACCAAAGTAGGGGTTTGACTATGACAAGCCCCTATACAACCACCCCTAACATTTTCTCTTTGGTCTTATGTGCAAATTTTGAAGGGAGCTGTCTAATGGAATCTCTCACAACTTTCTAGTCTCTTGAGTGATCTCTCTTCTTTTTCCTTTTCCATTTCGTTATTTAGTTTAATCTCTCTCTCTCTCTCTCTCTCACACACACACACACATATATCTATATATATATATTATTTCATCTCGTTCGATATTTCTAGATCTCAAAATCTGTGTAGGTTGTACAATCATCTTTCCTGTAAACAATTTTGTTTTTTGTCCATATGGGATGCCAGTGCACCACACTGATGTCTTGGATATAAAGCTAGCCAGACTGTTCGGAAGACCATTGTAACCTGCACTTTCTATTTGTGAAGTCTTCACAATTTAATTTTGTTAAATGTTTATAGTACAAATAGAAACACATCATTTTCCTAATTAAAGTTCAACTTCAATAATTAATAAGATAAACTTAAGGGGTTCACTACTTAGTGCGTTGGTTAAGTGGTGGTGGTGTTGTCGTCCCCACCCAAGTTTAAACCTCTGTTGGGCCATTGTGACCGTGGCTTGTGCCTTCTCTGATCCAATGTGCTCCCGGGTTTTGGCCTCATGTTTATTATAAGGGGATGAGGTCTCTCATTTGTGGCCTCACTAGTTCATAGCTCCAGGTCAAAAGCGTTTCATGTGGAGCCAGAGGGCGTGTTGTGCCAGCATCACCAGTCACGTTAAAAAGTTTACCAGGCACTTAAATTTTTAAAAAAGAAGATAAACTTAAGGTTTTGATTGCCTTGGGTTTTTTAGAGTGTAGTGTAGGAAATTGAGCTCTCGGGGGATAGCTATCCTTTGTAGTAGTTTGCTTTGCTCACTTTACAATAAGGGTTTGCAAAACTTTGCATGAACAATAAAAAAGCTAACTAAAACTTCTAGGCTAAGAATAGTTTGCACATAAAGCAAGTTGAAGATACAATTTTGGTTCAATAAATACAATGTAAAATAAAAAATAGATGTTTCATTAGATAATTACAATTGAAATAAGTCTTCTAGAAAATTATCCAAAATATCACATGTCCTCAAATAAGAGATCTGAAAGTAGCAGTGTAAGGATAGAGGAACCTCTAAAAGCTCATGCAACTAAATGTAGCTACTTGGCAACCCCACACAATGGTCCTAGTGATGGTTACAAGACTCAAACTAGGTTCAAACTGTGCAAGCTAATTTGACTCAGACTCCAACTTGGTGCTCAAACTCTGCAAAGACGGCAAATATAAAATACCATCAAAGGTAAAGGTTTTTAAGGATTTTAAAGATTTTATCATGTACCCTTCAATAAATTAACTTTAAATGCACAATAAACTAATTGAATAAAAGCTACTTTGACTACATACACAACTATACATCACTAACATTGCTATAAAAGTTTTTTAGCTGAGGGAAAAATATTTTCATGCTCTACAAATTATAAACTTTTTCATGATCATTACACCATTAATATATTCATGTTTTTGTTTCTTTGGTGAATTGGTCAAATGTGAAACATGATTGAGTTTGGGAGAAAGCAATTCAATCATGCCTATGTAAAGGATTTAGAGTTAGGTGACCTTTGCTCCCCTACAATTATTCCATACAAAGACAATGGGGGGTTGGGCCCCAATACTATAGTCCTCAAGTGCTAGTAGAAATCCTCGAGCAATTAAATGAATGCACAAATGAATACAGAGAGTGCCCAACCTACAGCCATTTGCATCGACATCAATCGTGGATCCTCTTATCCTATGTGATAGAAGTTAAATTATAATTAGGATTTATGCTTAATTGAACATTCTATACAAAGAAAAGTACAAAACTATCCACATGGTACTGTGAACCATCCACTATCATAGGAAAAAAGCTAAAGCTAACATATATACTAGAATTATCACCCCATGCAACTCTTAAATAAAGCCTTGGCAAGCTATGAGAAGATTCATGATTTCATCTACCTTGTTGATTAGTTTGTAATGTTTCATGGACTTTGATCAATTGCTGTAAATAAAACAGTAGAATGGGAGCAGTTAAAGTTTATCATTGTATTTGTCACAGGAAAATGTTCCAACTTCTAACCATTTGATAAGTCAGAACAATTTAATGACTGATTATGTCATTTTACTTTCAATGGACAAATAATTATCTTTATATCTTGGTACTTAATGTTCCAGAAAGTCTGTAAACTTTGATCTTGTTGTATCACATCTAAGCTAACTTTTGCATGTATAGGTGGCATATGGCAGGTAGCATCATCTAGTGAAGTAGAAGGGACTGATGTCATAGGTGACGGAGGGGAGCTTGGGATTGTTGGAGATGGTGTCCAAGACTTTGGGGATCCAGTCCTTGGAACAGCACCTGGAGTAGTTACAGTTTGTTTTTTCCCAAAGAGCTCTGATAAATGTACCCTGATGAATGGATCTTTCTGGACACGACGCCTTTTTCCAATATTTCATTTGAATTTGAATTAAATTATGTACTTTATGCTCATAAAACTTACATTTTGTATCATTGACACTTATAAAAAATCCTGAGATCCAAGTCTGTCTTGCAGCAATTCCGGCAGGAGAAGAGACAGAGTTACTTGTTGGTGTAAATAATGATGGTAATCTGGCCTCACAAATGGTGGTCGTATGGATTTTACTTTTCTTTCTTAATTGATAATTTCATATTCCTTTTTTGTTTGCTATGTTTATGTTGCTCGCTCAAGTTTTTTATTTTACTTCTTTTCTCCTCGTGGTCAAGAGATCAATAATTTACCTGTCTGACATTTTTGTTCCTAAATCCCTTGCATATTTTTAAAAATTCACATAGAAGGAAATGTCGCGGCACTCATATTAGGCATATGGATACACCTTTACATATTTTAGATACCTGCTAAGCTAGCTTGATTGCAGTCTCTTATTAATTTTGGTTTTTTTCTTTGTATTTGGGAAACTGTCAAATCTATCTTTAAGTTTGTTAAAAAATACAGGCGAAGTACCATTAAAGGTGCATTCCATAAAAGCTAGCATTCATTGGCCATTTGATCACAAGCTATTCGTTCAGAACCTTACAGGAAAGGTAAATTCCTGTTCTTGTGAACTACATTTTTTTCTATCACATCTTACTATATTTTCTATCCATGAGTTCTGTCGTACCATTTTTTGCTTGTAGTTTTATTTGTAGATTCTTCAAAGAAATATGTGTTTCTGTGCAGATTACAATCCTTGTTATCACATTTCCATTGCATCTTTAAGAAATCAATTGATTTTTTTTGTTTCACTTTTAACCAGTATTATTAAATGATGCACTCTAAGGGTGGGGAACGTATTTCACCATTCCTACAGGGATGTGGACATAGAGATGCATCAAAGTGTAAGCACTTGTGATCTAGGAAAAGGTATTACTTGTGGATTCTGGAATATTTCCTGATGAAGCTAGGTGCTTGATAAGTAGAGTGAGCTAAGTTTCTTTTGTCTCTTGTCATTTAAGGCAGATCTATTCATTGTAGGTGCTTGATAAGTAGAGTTAGCAAAGTATTTTTGTCTCTTGTCATTTAAGGCAGATCTATTCATTGTAGATTGCATGATATCAATGGATTATCATATTATTTAATTTGGCATACGCTTCGATATTATGAGGTGGACCTGCACTGTTATATCAACTGATTGCATAGAGTGAAAGATGCTCTATGAGGCTATATAACCAAATTTGTCACTTCCTTTCTAGGATATTTTAGTCCTATGAATGGATTTTTCACACTATGCATTGTTAGTTTGATGATGTGTAACGCCACAGATGAGAGAGACTGCTTTATCCTTTTCTAAGACCCCCTTCCATTTTAACACCCTGTAGAGACTATCACCATCTCCTTTGGCGTAAGAAACACAAATTTATAGCCTTGAAGTAGAACAAGCTCCTTATTTCCCTCCATTACTACCCTAAGATCTTTAAGCGTACCCTTCTTTAAAGGAACTCCCTCATTCTTCATATCACCTTTTTTTGCTTGGGTCTCCCATGCCTATTCAAGTTTATGATATACTTGATCAGCCATCTATGAGAATCCCCTCTCATGCATTAATGGCCCCTATGCCCCTACATCCCCCTAGCCTCCACCCCCATTTCCCTTAATAACTTATTTTCTATAAGCCATGTCTAAAGAGCTATTTTGACGCTTTACTCCAGCAAAGTGGTTGATTGTGAGGAGCTCCAAGACAAGTTTCTCAAATATGTTGTGGATTTACCTGCTTATCCCATTGCACAGCTATGCAATGAGGTAGGCTATTTTTGGTTCCCCTCTACTTAGTCACAATATATTTTTTTGTCCCCTTTCACAAAGTTGGGGATTGCTCTAATCCAACTAATAATAGGACAATCATGGTTGGGCACACTTTAATGAAATTGTATGCCTTTGTATTGGATATGTTGCTTTGTGAGGTGTTGGGGACATGAATTGAGGTCCAGGGGTTATGTTTGAATTAGGAGGGATTTCTAAACTATTGATTGCATTTTCATGTTTCGTGTTGTCATTGAAATGGCTTGTCATTGGTGTTCTAAAATCTTTTGTTGTTGTTTGGACTTAAAGTAGGCCTCTGTTTCCATCTAGTCATATTTGTTATTCCAAAAGTTGGAGAATTTAGTATTATTGATACTTTTATAGTGCCATCATGAGGCTCTAAAAGACAATTGTTGGATGTTTTAAGATTCCTCATGACCTTTTCTGAATTTGTTTACGTTACTATTGGAGCTAAGCAAGTTCTTCTATCACTAGTCCTCTTTGGTATTTGCATTGATGAGCTTGAGGTTTTCTTAGACAATGTACCCATGCAAATGATGATTGTTTGCTTCACCATTTTGTGATTGCTACTTCACTCTTTGTTGCTGATGTGGTCCTTCTCTCTCATTCTCTTGACAACTTGTAAAGACATGTAATGACACCACAAATAATTTTTGAAAATAACATTTGATTTGAGTTTTTTAACAAGATCTGTAAAAACCCCAATTTCTTCACAATTTACACAATAACATTGACATTCGAGTCTTAATAAATGGGGCCAGCAAAGAAAGGTAAATCCCAAAACGCTTTCCTATATAAATGAATTCTGAAATACACCAAAAATACACTGCAACACTAGTATAAACAACAGCTGCAACAGTGATTTTTAACGGGGCGGGCAATGGGAACCCTGGGGCTGTTGGAAGTGGGTGAGTGTTGAGAGATCACAATGGTAGGTTTGTTTTGGCAGTGGCATTCCCTTTGGGAACGCAAACAAACCATTTGGCCCAAGAAAATGCGGCCTACATTGGTTTGGAAATGACTCATTCTCAAGGGTTCAAGAAAGTTTTGTATAGAGGGCAATTCATTAAATATCATCAATTTCTTTAAGTGGACTCAAAGCCCTAGTTGGACCATTTAGAGTTTGATTCTTGACAGTATATCTATTATTGACTCCTTTGGAGTGTCACATTACACATATTACCTGGGGGGTAAATCTATGGCAGATGTCTTTGCTAACCTTGGGGTCTCTTTAGGCTCTATTCAAAGGTGGGGTCGTAAGACTCCTAACAATCCCCTTCCCCTTGATGTTAAAATCATTATTAGCCATGATATTCCTAAATGTTAAGTGGGTGGTCCCTTACTTCTTCATTATGAACCCTTGTCTTGTTCTGATCATTTTCTCACGGATTCTAGGTGGGGTTTTGAACCTTTATTTGGTTTGCTTGACTATGCCCTATTTCATTCAGCTCTGTTATGTCCTCCTTGAGTTGTGCTTGGCCTATGCTCTTGACATTACAAGACTATGGGAGGCGATAGAAGTTGCTCGAAGCCTAGCTCTTGTGACAAGTGGAAGAATGATTCTGAAGTTTGAGACAAATTGAAAGAGGGTGATGTTACCCCCTTTATGGAGAAGCTTCATGGTGTCCACCCCAAGTGACTAGTGCTTTTGTGAAAGGTTGGAATAACAAGATAGTGAATTTTTATAAGATGGATTTGAAAATCATTGAAGATCTCATTGCTCAAATTACTGTTTTATCTGCTGATGGGAAGATCTTCAGAATCGTAAAGCTTCCAATACTACTATGAACATATTCTTTAGAAAAGGGGAGAGGGATAAACTTGTGAAGATCTCGGCTGGTGGCTATGATCATGACTCCATTAAACCTTGCTGGGCCAAAGTTGCGGAGGCTATTATGAGGTACTTTACTTTGGATAGTGTTGATACGAGTTTTGTGACGATTTCAACATGTAGGATAAAAACACTTAGTATTCTAGGATGAAACACCAAATATCTAATCCTTTGTTGAATAAGGAAGCTTAGATTCCATTCTAACAACTTTCTCTTAATAATCTTAAGTTTGCTAGCTACTATGTAATGTCCCCATTTTGTGGGCATTAGAATTTGTAAGAATTAGCCTATCATTTGACCCTCGTAGGCTAACAATTATTGATAGAGGGCCTCGTGTGGCAGTTACTCGGTGACTAGAGACATTACTCTTCAGCTGGATTCAGGTTTTGGCCTTTGCACAGGTTATTTGACTTAGATTGGCACACTTACTATTTATAGTAAGTTACTATTTTGGGTGAGTCAGAGTTCTTATTAATAGAAAGACACCTGAGCAAAGCATATTGGCAGTGTCGACCTTGATTGGGCCTTTGCAGTTGTTTCTAGACTCAATTTCACATACTATTTATAGTAAGTCACTCTTCAGGGTTTCTATCTATATTTGAGGCACCTGGGCAGTCTTCAAAGGCAGTGATGACATTGATGGGGCTCTGCAATTGTTTCTTGGCACATTTGGAAGTAAGTCAGTAGCAGGGAGTTACTATTTTTAGCAGGGCACCTGGTCACATGATGGTTGATAGTCATGACCTCCTGTTTAGATGGTTTGGAAAAATAATGAGTATTTTAAGAGATATTAATATTTTAATGGCCATTAATG
>MU224140.1:4884321-4899601 GCA_018584345.1 Thuja plicata
AAAGTAAAACTAAAAATGCCCAAAGGCTTAGGTGCTGCCATAAAGTTTCATCATGTTCATAGTTCAACATAAAAATCAAAATATAGAAAATAAAAATGAAGCACACTGCTGCTCCTATTCTTCTGCTACCAACATGGCATCAATATCCGAGTCCTTTGCTGCTACAAAACAAAAAAATCAGACTGCTGCTAAAACCTAAAAGTAAATTATTAAATGGGGGTTTGGGGGAAAGCCCCCAAGACGGGGTCAAAAAACTTCTTAATTTTACCACTTTTCCTCCTAGTCCCAAAACGACCCCACCTATGGAAGCCTTTTTGGCTTTTTAAGTTTATATTATTTTTTTTGGGCCTTTTTGATTGGGGACGGCTGGAAGTCCCCGGGACGCGCGGGGGACGTCTACGACGTCCCCAGCCGTCCCCAAGTCCCGTGGACGTTTCTAGCTTTTTCTTGAAATTTGGGGACGGCGTGGTCCCGGGGACGTCCCCATTCCGGAAACTTGGGGATTTAGGCCGGGGACGCGTCCCAGGGTAACCCTGAATAAAACGTTTTGAATACATTTTCCAGGAGTCTATTAAATAGTTTTATTAAAAATAATTGTTTATGCTGGCTGAGAAAAATCAAATCGAAATTGAATATATTAAATAGAGGAGTTCTTGTTACAAATTGTTATTCGCATGCAAAGATCAAAGTGAATTATTAGTAGAGCCAGGTTGGGCTCATTACAGTTTATGATAACCAGGCATATTCCTTGGCATTGAGGAATCCCTTATTCTGGCGTGGAGATTTGATATCCTTTCTTCGGCAATTTGGTTTCATTCATTTCACTTCACTTCGGTGTCTACCTTTATTACAATATCTTGGTGTGAGCAAGTAATCTGAAATTGGCGTTTAGAGATGAAAATCTTGACATCTTCTTAAAGGCAATCAATCCTTGCTTCTTGGCATGGAATTATATGGTGCAATCCTTGGTTTGAGACTTCATTTTTTAGAATGGGTTTCACACTTTGCTTGCCACGGATATACTTTTTCACTTAGCATGGTATTCATCTCAATTCCTTGGCATGGATTGGACTACTAAATTCTTTGTATTGGCATTTTGGCTCGTTGTTGACATCACGGACTGCTAAATGATGAAGATTGTTAATTTCAGAACTTCTGTTATATAGCGTAATCAGTATTTTCAGGCTGAATATTACTGCAAGAGGTCAGATTACTACTTTTAAGTTTGCTGTTTTGCAATTTCATATATTCTTCAATTTCTGACTATTATTGTTGCAATTCAGATCAGAAGTTATTTTTGAAGTCTGTTATTGCTGAATAATTTATGTGTTGAACACTCTCTGGATGGTGAGAGGGGGAAGGGGGTGAATCAGCATAAACAAAAAACACAATAACTAACTACACCACATGAAACAATAAGCAAGTAATGAACATAACCAGCAATACATGAACAACACGATTTTATACGTGGAAAACCCAAACTAGGTAAAACCACGGTGAGCACTTGCCCACAAAGATAATTCACTGATGTATATAGTCTGATTACAAAAGATGGTAGGAGCTCACTGCTCCGAACTTGCAACTAGAGGCTCACTGCTAATACAACAATGAATACAAATAGGAGCTCACTGCTTCAGACTTGCAAACAAAGGCTCACTGCCAAAGTAGCAAGCCACAACAACAAACTTGTGCACCCAAGACTCACTGTCCCACGGACAAGGTACATCAACTCTTTGCAACAGATAAAGAGAGATTCTCCTGATAATGCAACTTATTTGCACAACACTGTCAACCTCAGTAGCACACTGTTACTGCCTTTTCTTCAGCTTAACAAGTCCAAGAGAAGTTCTTGCACATTCGAACTTCTCTTTGGTCACAACTTTCGTGAATATATCTGCCGGATTGATTTTGGTATCAATCTTTTCAACCTTCAACCTGCCCTCTTCAACCATGTGCCGTACAAAATGAGCATGGATGTCAATGTGCTTTGAATGTCGTTGAGAGGTATGATTATGTGCCATAAAGATGGCGCTGCGGCTGTCACTGAATAGAACATAATCATTTTGTTGATACTTCATTTCACCAAGTAGTCGCTGCAACCAAATCATCTCCTGAGCACCTTCGGAAAGCGCCAAATACTCAGTTTCAGCGGAAGAAAGAGCAATAGAATGTTGAAGCCCGGAGGCCCAACTAATAGCAGCTCCAGCGAACATGAATGTGTAACCGGTAGTAGATCTACGCTTATCCAAATCTCCGACAAGATCTGAATCCGTGAATCCTTGCATCTGCTTATTGTTGCTACCAAAACATAAACCATAATCTGAAGTGCCTTTTAAATATCTTAGTATCCACTTGACAACTTCCCAGTGAAGCCTCCTGGGATTGCTCATGAACCTGCTAACTACTCCCACCGCATGGGCAATGTCGGGACGTGTCGAAACCATAGCGTACATAATGCTTCCCACTGCTGATTTGTAAGGGATGTCTTCCATATATTCCTTGTCCTCTTGTGTTTGTGGACACAAATTAGCTGATAACTGAAAATGTGGAGCAAGGGGAGTAGAGAAGCTATGCGCATCAGCCATACCAAATCTCTGAATTACTTTGTCAATGTATTCTTTTTGTAACAATGTAATTTCTTTCTTCTTCCTGTCTCGGGTGATAGTCATACCAAGAATTTTCTTGGCTGCCCCTAAGTCCTTCATAGCAAATGTTCTTGCCAAAGTAGTTTTCAGCTCACTAACAATTTTAGAACTTGTTCCCGCTACCAACCTATCATCAACATATAGAAGAAGAATGACAAATGCACCATTCGGAAGTATCTTGTAATAAATGCACGGATCAGATTCACATCTGATAAAGTTATGTTCAAGCATGAAGGAATCAAACTTAACATACCATTGCCTTGGGGCTTGCTTGAGCCCATACAAACTACGCTCAACCGGCAATAAAGATGTTCTTGCCCCTTTTTCACAAAACCCTCAGGCTGATTCATATACAACTCTTCATTTATGTCTCCATGTAAAAATGCTGTCTTAACATCTAGCTGCTCCAATTCAAGATCCCAAATAGCTGCTAATCCCAATACTGTTTGGATGGATGCCATCTTCACAATTGGAGAAAATATTTCAGCGAAATCGATCCCCTGTTTCTGAGCATATCCTTTTACCACCAATCGAGCTTTGAACCGTTTTTGACCTCCGCCTTCGCCTTTCAATTTATAAACCCACTTGTTCTTGAGTGGTTTTCGATTTGGTGGAAGAGCAACCAAATCCCATGTCTGGTTAGCTTCTAAAGAACTCATTTCTTCTCCCATAGCAACGAACCATTTGTTCTTATCATTGCTTGTACAGGCCTCTTTATAATTTGCCAAAAAACGTCTTAATTTTACCACTTTTCCTCCCGGTCCCAAAACGACCCCACCTATGGAAGCCTTTTTGGCTTTTTAAGTTTATATTATTTTTTTTGGGCCTTTTGTTTGGGGACGGCTGGAAGTCCCCAGGACGCGCGGGGGACGTCTACGGCGTCCCCAGCCGTCCCCGGGACTTCCAGCCGTCCCCAGATTTTTGGGTAGCCATCCCCAAGTCCTGGGGACGTTTCTAGCTTTTTCTTGAAATTTGGGGACGGCGTGGGGACATCCCCAAGCCGTCCCCAAGTCCCGGGGACGTCCCCGTTCCGGAAACTTGGGGATTTAGGCCGGGGACGCGTACCTGGGTAACCCTGAATAAAACGTTTTGAATACATTTTCCAGGAGTCTATTAAATAGTTTTATGAAAAATAATTGTTTATGCTGGCTGAGAAATATCAAATCGAAATTGAATATATTAAATAGAGGAGTTCTTGTTACAAATTGTTATTCGCATGCAAAGATCAAAGTGAATTATCAGTAGAGCCAAGTTGGGCTCATCACAGTTTATGATAACTAGGCATATTCCTTGGCATTGAGGAATCCCTTATTTTGGCGTGGAGATTTGATATCCTTTCTTTGGCAATTTGGTTTCATTCATTTCACTTCACTTCGGTGTCTACCTTTATTACAATATCTTGGTGTGAGCAAGTAATCTGGAATTGGCGTTTAGAGATGAAAATCTTGACATCTTCTTAAAGGCAATCAATCCTCGCTTCTTGGCATGGAGTTATATGGTGCAATCCTTGGTTTGAGACTTCATTTTTTAGAATGGGTTTCACACTTTGCTTGCCATGGATATACTTTTTCACTTAGCATGGTATTCATCTCAATTCCTTGGCGTGGATTGGACTACTAAATTCTTTGTATTGGCATTTTGGCTCGTTGTTGACATCATGGACTGCTATATGATGAAGATTGTTAATTTCAGAACTTCTGTTATATAGCGTAATCAGTATTTTCAGGCTGAATATTACTGCAAGAGGTCCGATTCCTACTTTTAAGTCTGCTGTATTGCAATTTCATATATTCTTCAATTTCTGACTATTATTGTTGCAATTCAGATCAGAAGTTATTTTTGAAATCTGTTATTGCTGAATAATTTGTGTTGAACACTCTCTACATGCTGAGAGGGGGGGCGGGGGTGAATCAGCATAAACAAAAAACACAATAGCTAACTGCATCACATGAAACAATAAGCAAGTAATGAACATAACCAGCAACACATGAACAACACGATTTTATACATGGAAAACCCAAACTAGGTAAAACCATGGTGAGCACTTGCCCACAAAGATAATTCACCGATGTATATAGTCTGATTACAAAAGATGGTAGGAGCTCACTGCTCCGAACTTGCAACTAGAGGCTCACTGCCAATACAACAATGAATACAAATAGGAGCTCACTGCTTCAGACTTGCAAACAAAGGCTCACTGCCAAAGTAGCAAGCCACAACAACAAACTTGTGCACCCAAGACTCACTGTCCCACTGTCCCACGGACAAGGTACATCAACTCTTTGCAACAGATAAAGAGAGATTCTACTGATAATGCAACTTATTTGCACAACACTGTTACTGCCTTTTCTTCTCTACCATTATCATTGAACTCTGCTCTTCTGATTGTAGATCTTCATTGGTTTGCCCACAATCCTCTTGCTTCACACTTACATTTTGCCAAAGCACAAACTGTACATATATACAAGATAGATCATTAGAGATTACAACAAGGCCGGCCATGCCAAAAGGATATTACAATTTAAGATACAAGTTGGCCAAGGCAACAAAAAAATGCAATAAGGTCCCATGCTAGAAGCATGCAGACCAAAACATAAAATGGACCCAACTGGATAAGAGATAAATATTAAATGCAAAGGTCACATATAGCATGAACCCATCTGGATAAGAGAAACATTAAATGTATAACCCAGACCTAAATCAAGAAGCATGATCCACTCCAGGAGAGAGAGGGGACCACTAACACGCTACACATAGCCCAATGCCAAATTTGCAATTACTGGAACAACTTCGTCATCTCAAATGTGTAGTCACACTGCCCAAAGAACCACTTAACTTGCCAATTGAATCTAGACCTCCACACGCCATGTCAGGAACAATACCACTTGCCACCAGTCCATGTGAGAAGTCATCACAATATGTTTCCGGACCAGACCACAAATTGATGATAACTGGAGCACTTGAAGACACTATTTCCGAAACATCAGAAAACACCACAACCAAGACCAAACCCTGAATACCATACAAAACACAATTGCATGTCTTCATCCTTGAATTTTGGAGCATAAACCTTCCAAAAACCACAATTGAACAACTTTCATCTTCAACTGCATAACTTTGTTATTGAACCACTGATATCTCTGTTATTGAACCACTAATATCTCTGTTACTGAACCACTGACATCCAGACAAAACCAATGACTTCCGAACCTAAGAAAATAACTCTGAAATGCAGAAAAGAATCTCTAGAATACATCCCTGTCTTCCATTGTTTTGTAGCAATGAATACATACCCATCTTCCACTGTTCTGTAACACTGAATACATACTTGTCTTCCACTGAATACATACATGTTTTCCACTGTTCTGAAACACTTGAAACATACTTGTCTTCCATTGTTCTACAAATTTAGTAGCACTAACATGCCCAACACACAATCTTACTTCTCCAAATATAGTAGACTTACGAACCATAGTGTTTGAGGAAACACAAATGCCTCCGGAACGCAATGTTTGACATCAATGAGAACAAACAACCAAACATATATTTCCAACATTATGTACTTATGTAAGTTGCATGTTTGCTATCTCTAATATGATCAATGCATTGAGCATATACAATATTCCAAACATACAACAAACTGTTTGCCAAACATTACAGTGAGTGGCAAAAGGTAAAAAATTAGCAGCAAACAGGGTTTGACACTTCATATTTCATTCAGTATATGCTATTATTTCAATTTGCCTTTAAGAAGGATGTAATCTCTCTCTCTCTCTCTCTCTCTCTCTACATCTTGGGGAACATGAATGTATGTCTTGCAGCCATGTTTTAGCTTACTTTCAAAATTTCAGAGCTCTACTAGAACAACGAGAAGCAAATTCAGTTTCTCAAGCCTCCCTTTGATTTCATTGCTGCTATAGATGTCATTTGTTTGGAGAATGTTATGGAGACGTTGATTTTTACCATGAATGTTCTGACTGTCATTTTGCTGGGGTATTAGATTTGATCCCCAGAAGCCCATCACATTTTTTGAGAGATCTACCCTCCTTTTTGCTGTCGAAAAGATTTCTGCCCCAATTATTTGCTTTCAAAGTATGCTTATGAGGAAGCAAATGTGTATATAGTATATACTCACTCAAAAGACCTTTTAAGGTTATCTGTAGTAAGGGTTTGAGATACATTGCCTTCCACATCTCTGCTTTCTTCCTCTCCCTAAACTTGCAGGATAGGTTGCTAAATGTACAAAAACATTTTTGAACCAGATTTTGAAATATGATGTGCTTGTGGGTTTGGGTACGGTTTGCAGTTTTCTTGTTGGAGTTGGTTGGAAATGGCAGCTGGTGAACCTGGGGATTCCATCTCTGACATGATTCCAGTGCATATTTTCTGTGATTCTAGAGGTGGGCGTGGATTTTGATGGTTTTTTTTTTGACTTTTTGACCACTGGAAAACCTTAAATGATAGCGCATAGCATTCCAGTTTCACAAGTTTTATGTGCCATGACAGCAACAGACAACAAGAGTAAACAGGGTACAAAATGGTGGTCAATTAACTTTTTTGATGCATTTCTTTTGATTCATAATCAACAACGAACAACTAAGGAACAGTAAAACAACAACTAGTAAAGAAGTTGCAGTGAATTGAGAGGGTTTTCTGATTGCATCAATTTGCTACTTGAACCAGACTTACCTCTATCTGCTGCTCAAATTGCTTGCTGTTTTAAATTATCTGCTGGTTTTCTCATGAGTTATTTCTTTTATGGTTGCATCATACAATTGTTTATAGTGCCCTTTATTTGTGAATGATAATTCATATTACTTTTGAATTTTTATTATATTAGTATATTACGGTGCCCTTTGGATGTTTGCTTTATCTAAATATTATGACGCGCTTAATAACATTCATGATTTAGAGCGATGTCTATTACTATATATGTTATGTATAGGTATTTGTAATTTGTTTATATTATAATGTTTTATTTTTATTTATAGATGAATGTTCGTAATTTCATTTAATTATATTCAAATATGCATATCTAGTTAGTTTTATATGCTATTCATATTATATAAAGTTATAAACAAATAATAGTATTTTATCAATATTTGAACACTTAGTGTTTTTAATTTATATTATATTATTTGAATATCAATCTTTCCGATTTTTATATGTTCATATAGACGTATCTAGAATGTAACGAGTCCCCCTCCCTCCTGAAATTACCATAGCCAAGTATGAATACCCGATTTCAATTTGGTAACTTAACTAACATGGCTACATGATGCTGTTGAAGGATTCTTTCCTTTTAGAGAGTACAATGGCTCCTTCCTCCTTTACTCCATTTAGGCTTGTTATCCTGAATTGTCAACACATGGTGAATTTCCTTTTTTGAGCCCTTAATCAAACCCACTACTTGAAGCTCCAAAGGGAAACAGTACTTGCTTTTGAGTGTCTTCAAGTGGTTTTTCTTTTCTTTCAACTTTTTGATCTGTTGTGGTTGGGAGCAAGCCATATCAAGCTTTTTTTCTATGTTCATTTCAAATCTCCTTATGTGATCGAAAGGCATGAAAATAGCATAATTTTCTGTTCAAGGGCTTCTCAGTTTCCCCTCAACCCTGTAGAAAACCCCTTCATTCTCTTGGTTTGAAGTAGCTATCCCTTGTGCCATAGAATTGTTGTCCTGATGAGACTCTCAAATACCTAGAAGAGCTTCCCAATCAGAAAGGAAAATGCCCTGTACCATTGAGTGCTGTCTTTGTTTTTTCCATTTGCTTTACATCTCCATCCGAATGATGTATTTATGCCAATCATATCATCAATTTCCTGTTGACAAAACCATTGCACCTCTAATGGTGTAAGTGCTAGTTTATTGCAAGGGTTTCTTTTTTGGTAAAATATTGGTACTAGCTTCGTGTTGTCTTCTACCTGTCAAAATTTAAATGACAATTTAAAAAGAATACAAAATACACTTTCCGATTTGCCAACACTGTAGATTTAGTTAGTAATTGTGCTATGTAGCGATTTTCCTACTCTTTAGTTTCTGTACTTCTGTACAATTAAATGGAAACTTAAACAGTTTGAGGAACTCATATGTCAAGATACTTTCACATGATTTATTCATTTTAGATCTCACCTAGTATTTGTCTCTTTTGCCTATAGTGCTTATATTATCATTTAATGTTCTTTATTGTTGATGAATGTAGTCATCATCTGCTTAATGATGACTGTAAGAATTGTACTGTAGGCATTGGCTGATTATATTTTGTTTCTTAAAACTGTAACCATGTAACAACATAATCACCTTTTGAGTAACAAACTCCAATAGAATGATACTGATTACACCTGCTGATCCCTTAGATTTAATTTTGCAGGAGTTTAAAAATGACAGTGTGCCTCAATCTGCACAAGCAACATTCCCGTATTCCTTTTCAGTGAGCAAGTTTTTGCAGGTTGTGGCTACCAATAATTTTGTTTTTTCCAAAATGAAGTTTTGTTTTCTCTATATGCAGTTGGTTCAATTCGCTTAATTATGAGTTGAGATGTATATATCAAACTTTATGGTTTTTTGGGAAAAAAAGCCTGTACTAAAATGTTTCTCATTTCATCTAAAATTGTGTTTATTCAATGTTAATTACAGCCAGGCTCATTTGACCTTGTTGGTAGCATCTCATATGAGGTAGATGAACAGCTATTTCAGACTGTATTCTACAATGGTACTATTGAAGTAGTCGAGGCTAGTGGCATCATCAGCATTGAGACTCTATTTCTAATTACTCTTGGAATTTCACTCATTGGTCTTCTTGGTGTATGGGCACATGGACAAATACAACGCATTTCTCAGGTACTTCAGTTTGCTTTTCTACACTGCCTTTGGTAGTGATTCTTTTTTATTTCATTGATACATAAGATTAAGCTTGGTTTGATTCATTATAAGTTTTTTGTGTATATATTACATATATGTGTGTGTCTTACACACAAACCCTGTTGATGTATGTGTTTTTCTGGTTTCTCAATTATCCACAGGCAATCTCATTGCCCTCCCAGACATAGACAATTCGCAATTGTCTCCCCCGAGCACTATCTGAATATTTTATTCAAAAATGATTGTATATGGAATGAGATAACATGTCTCATAATATATATGCAAGTGGTGCCCTTTCATCAAGGGACACCACTCTTTAATATAATTATATTATAATATTAAACAAATAATATAACACTATGTTGCATGGGTACTTGTACCCATACCCCTGGTACACGTACCAGGTACAAGTACGCGTACCCAAGTACTAGCTACTCAGTGGGTACTCGGTGGAGAGCATCATAGCTAAGGACCTTGATTAAGATTTCTGATTTTTGTTTCAGTATTTTGTTTGCGTATCAGCTTGCTGTTTACCAAGCTTAATTCATATGTAATCAGTTTGAAACTTTGATACAATACTGATTAACAATAAACTTTATCATTGTTCAAGCTAGAAGTTTAACATTTGCAATATGTCATTGTTATATGATTTATAATCTTCTTGTTCATGTTTGAAGTTTGCCTTCTCTGTTATGCATCTAAATATTTAGCATATATTATTATTACAAACACATTGCAAATCTGAAACTGAAAACAATACATTACATCAGAAAACTTTATCACTGTTCTTGTTTTGAAAACTCATTGTCATGACTCATATTTTCAGATTTTCTATAAAATATTAAATTAAATCAAGAAAAAGTTTTGACGTATCCAAGTACCCCCGTCCCCTATTTAAAAAAATAGTCGTACCCATACCCGTACCCGCACCCAAAGTACCCCCGTCCCCGTGCAACCTTGATATAACATAATATTAATATATTATTATATAATTATATTGTCACAATAATAATAATATAATAATTATATTATCAATATAATTATTATATTATCTATCACAATAATTTTATCAATATATAAACACAACCTTGTGTTATTAATGCAGGCATGTGGATTCTGACCACAGCGACAACAAAATCAACACTCCCTCTTAGCTAGGGAGGAATCCTTCTTAACATTTACAAGTTGCATTATCTTATTGTGATGATTGACCACAACGGCTACATCCAAGTGTGGAAAGTAAAGATACCACCTCTCTATGATATCAACCATCATCGCTTATCCATAGATATCTCCTCATGAGACATCAACAATTATTATGAGATCGTCACCTCACAATGATGGTAAGATGCACAAGTGTTCATCATTGTGGGATCGTCACCTCACAATGATATTCACCATGGCTCATCCAGAGGGTAAACACACAAGTAAAGGAAAATCACCTCGGACTCTCTCACATGGTATTGTCATGATGTCACACACATGACTTCCACCATGGCTACTCCCAGAGGGTGGGTCCATCATGGCTACTCCCATGAATGGAAATGTAAATGAGCACCAGTACCCATCACGAAATTACTCAACGTGATGTCGTCATACGGCGTTCACCATAGCTACTCCCAGAGGGTGAATAAACACAAGTGCTTAGTCATGGGTTATCTCACATGACATCCACCATACCTACTCCTAGAGGGTGGATCCATCATGGCTACTCCCAAAGGGTGGAACAAGGGCTGATACATCAAACTTCTCCCTCTCAGAGAAGAGTGCTACAAGGGCTGAAACCTCAATCTTCTCTCACAGAGAAAAATGCTACGAGGGCTGATACCTCAAACTCCTCTCACAGCGAAGAATGTTCCGAGGGATGATACCTCAGACTTCTCTCACAGAGAAGAATGCTACGAGGGCTGATACCTCAGACTACTCACACAGAGAAGAATGTTACGACGGATGATACCTTAGACTTCTCTCACAGAGAAAAATGCATTAAGAAGATCTTCAAGATGACATGGCTCCCTCTGGAGCTCAAGTTCTTCCATCAACCTCCAAACCTCCTCGTACAAGGTTTCCTCTAAAAACTCTAAATCTGATATCAACCTTCAGACCTTCTCGACCAAGGTTGCCTGTGATGGATTGTCAGACTCCTCGATTCAAGAAGTATCCATCTATCGAAGAATATCACGATCTAGATATCTGAATTAAGGTCTTTCAGTCTACACACATGGAACTCCATTTCACGAGTCATAGTCCTTTGACTGCTACAGTTTCCTGATCACTAGAGAAACCATCTTGACATGACCTACTCCCTTTGAACCAATATGACCAAGATCCTTGGATGTCAACTGAAACTGCTCCCTCTGACACGGAAGCATATCTTGTTTCAAGAATGCAATCAGGTCTGAATTGTCTCCAATGACTCTAATGATGGGTGAATTATCCTGGTCATGTGCTGCTGCAGAGAGTGTCTCTCACCCGGGCATTAGGATCAATACCCAAAGTTTCATGTGAATTCGTAACCCCCAAAGATTGTGATCAGAAAGCATCATTAAGATGCCATACTTCCTCCGATTCACCAACTTCCACAAATTATCCTGCTAATGAAGCTGTCGTGCACTATGTTGTTGGCTTTGCTCCTTTCCTGGGTCTTGCCAAAAAATATTGGTAGGGCCTGCGGAAGCTGAATTGAAGACATTATTAGCTTTATTATTCCTGGTGTTCTTAGACACCTCAATTGACTTCACTGATATAGCAGAAGCCTCAGGACTAAGCACATCATTTGCCGAAAGTCCAATGACACTCCTATTAGATGTCTCTAAAGGCTCCTTCGACAAGGCATTGCTTGATTGGATTGTCCTTTCATCATTAGTAGCCCCTTTGCCTTAGAATAATTTGTCCCTTCTTGAAATTGAGAAGTGCTCGTTTCAAATACATATTGTATATACAAAACTCTTGTGATCCAATGCAATTCCACAATTAATCTGTAATGTGCCAGATATTTGATTCAAATGGATAATCCCCAAGAATAATTGAATTTTCTTTGGGGTGATGCAATGGGTGATGGACGCCAGCAACCGATTTATCAAATTGATGCAGATTGAATCATGCAATATATGTCTTCACACAAGACCATATTTTTCACAGACGCTTTTAGAAATTCAACTGCATATATAGTGAAACACTGAGATATTTATGTGAGAGGTTATTCTCGCACAAATTATCCATTCATAAAATATGAATAGCATTGGAGTTTCTAATATCCAGGATATTAGTGTTCTAATGTCAAGACACAGATATATTATGTTGTTCCTTAACCAGAACTATGCATTTCGTTAATCATCCCCCATGCTATATAATTGCCCTGGTGTTGTTTCAGATTGCTATCTATTCTACATAGATATTTAGTGATCTGCATTTGAACTCATTTACTATATTCTATTTTCTGGTGAATATCAAGCTCATATATATATCTATATATATCTATATTATAATATATCCTTCCTAGGGGAAATTTGAACTGATATCTTAATTGGCATCATTATTGCTGCATATGCATTTGTTGTTCCCAGAGGATGATTCCCGACATTATCAATCTTAACAGCAGTACTTTTATCTCCAGTGGCGCACCAATATACTACTGCATGAATATTAGATATAAATCGCTAGTCATAGAACTGTCGGAATATACTAATTAATGGTTAGAAATGATTCTTCTTTATTTTCATGATGTTGTCTCCTCCTTAGACCCCATAAGAATCACTGCTATTTCATATAGTCACCAGTTGTTCCATTCACCTTCTACTATCCACGATAGAACACATAGTAATGAAATATTTACATGTTTCCAAACCTCACATTCACGGTAGACAAGAGGAAAGCTTGAAGAAATTAATCCATGATCGATGCAATTTGTATTAGATTAAGCACAACCTTGATTATATATTATACCCATGGATTTTCTAAGTTTTCCATTGTTTTACTTGGAGCCTCGTCATTTATTGATTGATCTCGACTTGTTTGTACTAGTGGAAATTTGATTGTAGTGTTACTTTGAGTTTCAAGGGTGGATGATGGATTTTGAGGATGACAATTTGTTTTCCAGATTTAAGGGACAGTTATTAACCTGGTAGAAATTTTAATATTTGAAAAGTGAATAAAAAAAACAAAACTAAAACAAGTTGCAATTTATCATTTATGTAAAAAGAAGCTGACTTTTATTCAAAGTTTGACTATTTGACAATCAATTGGCTCAAATATTTATCCTATCATGAAGTTTAAGCTACAAAGTACAATGGCTAAACTAACTTATCGTCTGATGCAAGTGCTGTGGCATACACATTGCTGGAACAGCTAGACTCTAGTAGCTATTTGACTCTGATCCACCCTATACACATAACTTGATCTTTATCAATCCATGTTGGCTCCTTTGGCTCTACACGTCACCATATTGTGAGACTTGTTGATGTGAGTTTTGTGACCACTCCATTGTGTAGTGTTGATGTTTGTAGCTTCGATCAGATAAATACAGTAGATATTAATATTATGATAATAGATCAATTAGGATATACATATGTATATATATAATAATAAGTATTATTATTATTATATATCTACTCATATATTAATTTATTCATATTCTGAAATTATGATCTTTCCTCATAATAATAATATTCTGATCAAATTAACATCACATATGAAAATTAAGTATTGAACAAAATGCATATTATACTCATGCCTTGATGATTACCAATATGTCTAACACCCGATGAAATCATAAACACCCGATAATCATAACACTCGGTGATATTAAGAACCCGATTAGTTATTGAGACCGATTGGTGTTATTGGATCTGGCATTGTTTATTGGTGACTGTTCATATGTATTGAGTTGTATCGGTTGATAATGAAGAGACATTGCATTATAGAGCCATGTCTCCTCAAGGAGACATGACTCTATAGTGATATGGCTCTCGTATAAATAATCATTTGCTGATTGATCAAAGACAAGTATATACAACATTTTTGAATGCAAGTCTTCTCTCATCAATCAGCAAATATTCAGAAATATATTCAGAGATAAACTCAGAGATAATTTCCATCAGCAGTTTTCTTGTGATAATTTAATATACATATAGTGCTCATATATTTGTGATATTAATTTTGAAATTGCATAGTCCTTCATTGCTGCATACCTGAAAAGAAAAGGCATTCATTAGTAGACATAGAAAAATAAAAATTGCATTCATTTTCATTTGTTATATATCCAATAACTTTAACATGGTATTGTTGTGAAGTCCTTCACACATCGCCCCAATCCTTGGGGACCCCCTAAATTCGAAATTAAGAGTTTGAGGCATCTTTTGAAATGATTGAAATCTGGTTATGCATGAAGCTGGGAACATTAAAATGCGTGAAATCTGAGCTTGGAATCTGAATTTGAAATCTGAATTGGAAACATTGAGCTTGAAATCTGGAGATGAAGCATGAATTTGAAACTTTGAACTTACAACATGGACCTGATGTCCATGGTAGTGGCGGATTCCGCCACCACCATGGACACCATGTCCATGGTGTGATGAAATTCCGCCTCCCCTCCTAGCTGTTGAGAGATTGAATTCATGGCTGAAAGTGTTAGTTTGAGGCATAATGAAAGGATTTTGAAAGGCATCTAGTGTGTGAAGTTGAAAGTTTAAAGGAGAGGTAAATTTTTTGTGTTTAGGACAGCATGGACCTGATGTCCATGGTAGTGGCGGATTCCGCCACCACCATGGACACCATG